>JAPYYZ010006061.1:0-10586 GCA_030522705.1 Eretmocerus eremicus | reverse complement strand
GCGCCGCGCCCCCATTATATACCCGCGCGGCGGCGCTGTTTTTTATCCCCCTACTCTAAACGTTGTGGACCTCTAGCTGACGAATAGGACTACTACAATAATTGTAATCTCTTCGAACGAGGCGTCTTCGTATAATTACGATCGAACTTCACTTACAGGTAAGTTCGTTTGATCGTTCAATTATCTATAATTCAAGGTACTAAACCGAAACTCCAAATCCAAGATCCCGAATCCTCGTAGCCAACTTTTGCCAAAATGCGTGTTAGATTCAGCCATCAACTCCTAGATTTGACAAAACAAAAGTCAGTCCTATTTTGCAAATTCACTTAATTATCAGAAATTCAACCCTGGTTTGGTCAAAACTGTGAAAGGTATAAAAGCATTCAAATTGAGTCAGAGATCGCAATGTTCGTGGATGGCTTACCTTCTTTTCCTGGATGAAGAATTCTCATTCTTTCAGAAAAATTTCCATGATTTTTTAGAGACTATTTCTGGATTTTGTGGAGATTGTTATTAACTTTTTATTTTGTATTATTTCTAACTTTTCATTCTGAATTATTTTTGACTTGTCAAAAGCTTGAGTTTATGTGACCAAGTCAAGCTTAAAACAAGCTTTAGACAAGTTAAACAGAAAATAAAAAAAATATAGCCGATTTTCACCTGGGCTGAGTTGTAGGAGCATTTTTATGGCGAAATGTCAATTCCGTCCCTGTCAATTTGGCCCCCCTCTCTGCCCCTTAAAATATGCCGCAGTTTTCGCTGAAATTCATCTAAAGCTGCGTAACTCTGAATACTTGTTTTTGATGCCCAAACATGTAAGAATTAACTCTATTAACCACCCGAAACTCATTTGGGGCTGAAATAAGTTTTTGACCCAGATCACACCCGTGGGTATTTTTGGCCTCAAAAAATCCCACTTTCAGCGGAATCACTCATATTGGGAATTTTGGCGGCGGCCATATTGGCTCATTTGATTAACATGTGTACTTTTGAGATGCGGCCATGTTGGCTCTCCGCTGCCATCTAATTTAACACGGAGTTTACTTCCCAATAGACATATGCTAGCAATGATATAATGTTCACAGCTGTATCTCGGAACAGAGGGCCTATAAGGCCTGAACTCGGGACTGAACCCCCTGGGATATCTTCATTTCTCACCGACACAAGACCCCTCTAAGCTACTTGTGAGTACAGATCGCAGTTCGGACAGTTACGGACGGAGAGCGTGCACATCTCCGGATCTAAATGAGAAATGAGAAACTTGCGATATTGAATCGTGAAAATGGGACAAACCATAGTTCATATTAAACTTCGTTTTGTTTTAGTTTTCAAGTGTTCGACGGTGCGCTGAGAAAATCGCAGCATATCATATTTTTCGACACTTCGTGAGTGAAAGTGCACTTTACATATGGACTCATGACTTTCACCCAGGAATTGTCGAAAAATATCTTTCGATACTCAGCCGCAAATGCTGAATTTCGCATCCTCGTGATGATTCCGAGCCTCGCCTTCGGCTCAGGTCGAAAAACATCACTCGGAGTGCGAAATCCAACTTCTACGCCCTTGTATCGAAATATGCTATTTTCGATTATTGATTCTTTCTAGAGAATAGTGATCATGAGATACTTGCAGGCAATCCTGTTTCTACTAGGTAAAAAAAGCTGCGCTTACGGAAATTCAGGGATTGAGTCCTAAACCGACGACCACGTTCCAGGTTTCGATGAATTGAAGTATCCGTAACAATAAAATGAAATCAGATTTTAACAATTTTTATTGAAAATCAATGTAGATCTCGAGTAATATACATCAAGAAATAGAATTGTGATTTTGCAAGAGGTATATCAGTCCCCAAGCTTGAAAGTCGGCTTTGTCGGACCCAACGCATTTGCAAATCCTCATAAGATCTGATCGATCTCGCATTGTTATATTGTCGATACATTTGCCGACAGTGAAAGAAATACATTGTGAGTGCTGACTCATTTGATAAGCTTTTACGAAAGTCTACCATCTCACTTGAAATTGAACTTCAACGAAACAAACGTTCCGCCCAGATTCAAGAAGATTGGAAATATCAATTTTACCTACGCACTCGAGACTTTCCTAGCTGTCCTGGCAATTTTGTGGTCCTCTACGTTAGTTGTTTTCTTTGCCATGCTTATATACAAATTTTGAAATTTTGCTGTCATTCAAATCAGCGTGCTCGAATATACGACTGGTTTCGCGTGCGATTTCACGTAACTTTGAGTCCCATCCAACAATCAAATCCGCGGATAAGCAAGGATCGAATACCAGCAGATCCGAATAGGAATGGAAGCAATTATACAGATTAATAATACGATTATTCGTAATGACGAATAGTTTTGGACTCGTCACGTGAATAGATAAGAACATGCCTATACTTGGGAGTGGGTTATAAGAACAGTCATAAATAGTTATCCCATCTCGCTTAGGATGAGCCGCAGACAGAGTGGCGGGGTGGATATACGCTACAACAGGTTTATTTTCCCTGTAGTATTCAACCAACGGATTCCGACTTTCTCGAGAAATTCTCAAGATGATCTTTTTGTTGGGTAATAAATGAGGGGTCCTCAGTCATTATAAGTGGACTAAGTCTATTTTCAGAACTTTACGGAGTTTGGTTTATTGCGACGAGACAACGTATAAAAGACGTTCGGAGATAATTTTCTATGCTACGAAACACCGTGAAGATGATAAAAAAAATCTCTTGTCGAGTCTATTGTTTTATTTGTCGGTTTGAGAAAAGATTTTAGTCTCATTTTTCGTACTTTTCAAAAGTGGACTTAGTCCACTGCTATGATTCTGAAGACCTCAAATTTAGCTCCACGAATTAATCAGGAACTGGCTCTTTACCCAATGAAAATATTGAAAAGTGAGAAAGACACGGCTGAAAAGTAATTCGAAAGTTTGATGACTCAGAATTCATAGTACAGGTACATGGAAATTTCCACAATAATACGCATACCAATGTCACTTAAATGGAAATACAACATGTTATTCCTCCTCCTAACATACGCTCATCAATTCCACTCAATTTGTTCCTATCTTGAGAAGACTCATTTTGAAAAATGAATAAGCGAATTCGTAAAGGAGTCTTTTGATACTTCTAGCCTTGCATAAAACACAAAGATCGACACGGCGGTGAAATAATCATCGATTTGTCACCCGCTGAACAAACCCTGATGTGAAATGTGAGCTATCGTGCGCTCCTCCGGTGCGAAGACGGCCCGACCAGGTCCGATGAATAGTGAACGGGCATTCCATCGCTACGCAGCCATACTTACTCAGGTGACTATTCGCAACAATCATGCGCAGCACTCATCGCGCGTCAGTCGAGCCGCAGTTGAGCCCAGTCGAGTCGAGCCCGGCAAGCTGAAAGTGTTGCATGCGTGCGTGCAACACGTAGCAGGGTGTCATTACGGCTCTACTTCTGCACTTATTCTGATTCAACGGAGTTGAATCTTGCCGAATCGAAGAGGAGGAAGCACAGATATCATTCGTGAGAGGCTTGCTCGTCATCCCTCTGTAACATTTCATTCTGACGAGCAATTCGCACGTGGCAGCGCAGCACCGGCACGCGCTCTGCGGCTGCTCCGAAATTTCGCAGTGTCTGCATGGCAGGATCATTTCATCGGCGTGACTGAAGAAAAGTGAGTACTTGTGATAAATTGAAAGTTTTTAGTCGCGATACATCGCACTGACCCTGTGATTGCTGACGATGCGCAGTTTTTAAATCGCTGGCCTTTTTGATTACATAACTTGGCTGAATTTGTCGATAGACTATAGCTCGCATGCACGCGTCTTTCTCGGCCGGCCACGCCGCGCGTGCTCCGAAATGTGAGAGCGTCGGGGCGAGACATTATTTTGCTTCTTTCGCGGCCCCATAATAACTAATATGATCCCTTATGCAATCAGTTTATTACTTTGATATTGTTGGCTCCGCATTTTGATTATCTCGTTGACTCAAATCACGTTTTCGATCGAACGCTGTTGATTCGCTCCAAAGAATAGGGGGTAAGTCGACCCAGGGAATCGAGCTGGGAGTTCTTCTGTGACTCTTGACCTTGACACAACTCACACGCGAAAACCTATACGGAAATTCTTGTTTCGGTAATGGGCGCTTTCACATCGATATATTTTTTTTAAATTAACAGATCACATCAATACGGGGTAGGATTACAGTTTAGAATGTAAATCGACGACCCCCCCCCCCCCTCTTCATCCCATCACCGAAACGATAGGTATTCTTCCAATTCACCTTTCTATCGTGAACTCCTCAAAACTGGAGCACTTGATTGAATTGAGGCGGTGCGTGTGGAGTAAGAGCATATAATTGCAAAATGGCCGTTTTGACAAAATCGCTAAAAACTGAATTAGCGCCCCCTGTCGCATTCTTTGATCGATTCGAATAGCTCATTTCAAATAAGATAGTGGCCATTCTTGAAAATGCGAATGATAACGGAAATATACTATTTTGACCAAAATGCGGCTACATGAAAGAGTGCAATCGTAATCGAGAAAAAAAATTGGGAGAAAAACGTGTAAAAAAGCGTTCAAGGGTGGCTGCACTTTCCCCCAGTTCAGATTGGATTCCAAGCGCCGTTTCTTCAAAAATTGGATAGAATTTGCAAATTGAATTCACCAATTTCCAACGTCTCGAATGTGATCAATGGCACAATTTGAAAGATATTTCGCAGTAGAAAAATTCCATGCATGCTCAACCTCGTGCTCAGAGGTTCCACAAGTACGAGAAGCGTGTCTCAGTAATGGATGTCTAAGTTACGGGAAAATCCATATTATCCTTATTGAATGAGTGAGCAATTACTTAGTTTTGTGGTGAAAAAACGTAAATGAAGATAGGTTTTTCAACGCTCTGGCAGAAGCCAATCTTTTGCCGCCGTCGCTCCCGGTACATGAATAACTTTTGCAAATTGTTTTCGTCTTTAGTCTAACGTCATTTCCAAATATTTTGCTACTTATGCTCTTTTTCTCAATATCAATCAAAAATGAGATCCTTCAGAACACTCGTCATCGGCGTTTCATGCCTTTCTTGTGATGGATCTTTGCAATTCGGCCCTCCCCACACATCCTCAACAGTCATGCCCTTCGGAAGTAGTTATCAGGTTTTTTTTTGCGAATTTTCGCCAATCTTGCCTTTTCAATAATGGATATTTGGACTCTTTTTCGTCAAATTTTTGGTCAGACCGTTCATGCAGAATTTCTGTCTATATGCTCACAACTATCAGATGGCTCGTTAAACTTCCCATCGAGTGATGAACTAGTCCGTGCAGAGCCGTTGAGCGGTATTAATATTTTTTCGTAGCAAAGCTATGAGAGTGACTTTGACGAAGCCGTGCGAGCTTATTCTCAAATTTCTTAATTAGCTGAGGACCAGGGCGAGGATCACAAAACGCCCATAAAACTAAGGCTCTCCTCAATGAAATGTCAAACTTTTGGAAATCTGCATGACTGCATCATTGGTCTGGATTGACGTTTCATGAACTGGGTTGGGCGCCATATTTGCTGTGCTTTCAAAAATAATTATTGGTGAGACGAATAGGGCACACAAAATATTGGATATACTGTATGAAAAAATACGTGATGGAAATGGCGCTATCCAATGAATACTCCTCCACGGGAAATTGTTTCTCCGTAATAAGGGTGTCATTTGCATCATAATAATCGACGAGAAGGCTTCAGCACACTTGGACTTTTTTATCGTGTAGATAGAAGTGCGAGTTTTTGCATTTATAACTTTCATTGTTCAAAACGTTTCTCGTAGAGCGATGAGCCATGGTTGAAATAATTCAACAATTTTATCCACGCGCCTTCATAACAGAAATTCGAGGAGTTTCATTTTACATAAAAGATTAGCCTAGACTGGACACAGGTGTATCAAGAAACAAGTTTTTGAAAAATTACTACGCCTAATGCGGCATTCGCGGCTTTTTGAGAACGATACGAAACTTTTTTGTCCTGTTTGGAAATAATTTTCGTAAGCAAACTAGAAACTATTCAAATTAAAAAGTAGAGAGGCCAAACACATTTTCAACTTTTTTTACTGGAAACACTGAACTGTACCATAAATGTGGAAGTCATTCGAGCAATGGTCTGAAGTGTTTCATTTACGATTTTCGAGGCGTAGGAAAAAAAACTTGGCTCGGTGGATTCGGCAAGAGGCGAATCTGAGCCCGGATGGTTTATTTTAGTCGAGAAACCAGCAAAGCATGGTTCAATTTTTTTATCATGTCCATTCGTTTCTCTTTCCTTGAGCATTAAGAATTCATTGATTAGAGATAAGCGGACGAAACTCATTATCCAGTCTTCGTATACAATGTCCATTCCAATATTAGACGACTATTCAATGGATACAGCTCGCCGTAATAGCATGTTTTCTGTTGAGAATTCATAGAGAAATGCTCCTTGAAGAGTTTTCGAACGAGTGGTGTATGATGTCTTATACTGACCGAGGGATCATTTCTAAGTCGAGTGATAGCTTCTTGGGCGCCAAAGTAAACAATGTCAAGAGACAAACGAAAATCAAAGGATGAGCGCGTATGATTGAGACTACTTTGCTTTTGGTTATATTCAGAGGTAGACGGATAGCGAAATCTATGCAATGAGTCAATGTTCGACAAATGGGAACACTTTCAAAAAATATTTAATCTGCAAATGCGTCATATTGTTGATGAATTTTCTATGATCTTTTATTTCTTTGTACGTTGATTCCTTGACGTTTAATCGAGAATCTTAGAATTGGAACGGAAGTCCCCATTTTTCATGAGTGCAATATTTTTTTAAACGGTTTCTCCAAATTTGGTTCCTTTACGACAAAAAATAATCGCGTGAATACGGGATGTCTTGTGATTGCAAATTCTCAAACATAAGATTTCAACGTTTTTCCGGCAACCTAACTAGTAAACGAGTTGAATATTGAACTTGCAATTTGAATTTTTCCAGATTTGAGGTCATACAGATCTGATCTCTTAGAAGTTCGACCAATCTGGATGTAATTTCAAGAAATATACACCACTGTTGAAAGTAATTTCTACGACAAAGAAGGGAAGTTCGAGTCCCATGAAGCACCTGGAAGAAGGTGCTATGCGCATTGCAATAGGAATCTTTGGTTGACCTTTATGAAAGCTGAAGGTACGTTGGGGAAAATTACTTGGAATTGTGAACTCGCGGAGTTTGGATCCAAATGTGAGTTGATATTTATTTCTCTTTGCAGGAAATATAAAATCATCCAAGAAAGGAATTAATAGTTTACATAATTCTGAATGAACGCGAGTCTGAGATGATATCATCTACCAATGATATTTCGCTTACTATGGTGGCAAATAGATTATTGAACACTATGCTTTTGAAATTACCTTGCTTTCGCGGATCCACACCTTTACATTTTGCAATCTTTTTCCTAGCATGGATTGCAAAATTTTATGGGAAAATGTCATTTTTCAAATGTAATTTTGTTGATTCGTTATTTGTTAATGTTTGTCGATTTTGTTGCAATGTTTTTATAAAATTTTATCGTAGTTTTTTGTTGATGACCATGTGAATTTGTATGAGAATCTGCTTGTAATAAAGATTGCTGTTACAGAAAATCTCTATAAAGTCAATTTAGGATTACTTTCAATTAACATCATTTTCATGAGATATCTTCCACGAAGATATTGGTTATCAGATCTACTGGATTTGAAACAAAAAATTCTATCAAGCTCCTATGATTTTCATCTATCCGATTATTCATCCACTATCATATTTTTGTTCTAACAATATTTTGAGATCATCTCGAATCGTCAAGTTCCAGTGTAATATTTCAGAACAAATATTACACTGGGACTCGGATATAAAGCTGAAAAAGTGAACCGCCAAACAATAACTTGTACATTGATGGTATGAGTAAAAGACGAATAAAACAGCTCATTTTGAGCTGTAAAATGTATAAAAAGCAATGATTTGCCAATAGAGACATTCAAGTCTTATCAAACTTTATAAGCTGCAATCTGGGAATAACCTAGTTTTGCATAAGTATCGAACTCGACATGAACTTACTATCGTCAATATTTTATGAGCAAACTGAAGCGAGTTTCGTACATTGAAAACATGTTAGTGCATATAGTATTTCTTTATTTATTTGTTTCGATAAATACATATTCCTGACTCAACTTTTGTTAACTACCACCAAAATGATAAGGACTGCTTTCTAAAGTCCAATTGAGGCTCACGTTCATGAAAATTACGAAAAACGCTTGCAATACTCGCAAGCATTCACGAGATCATGCTGCACGTCTCGAGGGAGCGAAGAGTTTCAAAAATCGAGACGCTAAACCTCGCCAAGGAACTATATACATGGTCGCGCTGACGGACGTGATACGCAGGATGCGTCGCGACGAGGCCGAGGCCCAGAGGCAGGACGACATTCGCGACTCCTGATACGACGAGCTGCACTTCAATCAGCGGAAAACGCGACAGAGAAATTGCCCGAAACTCGCCAGTAATGGCCCCTTTGCACATGCATCACCGTAAGTATGAATTTGGGTATCAGTTCCTCATCGTGTGCTGATACTCGAGCTTCAGCATATTTTGAAGTTTAATCTGAGACTCTCAATCGGAGAGCCGATGTGTGTATGCATTTATTTGACCAGTAAAATCGAAGTATTTCAGAGTTGTGGAAGAGTGACATTTTAAGAGCTCGTTATTTCTCAACACACTTTAATTCATTTTTAAGCTCAATTTGGGATCTTCAAGTCAGCTGATGTGTGCATAATTTTCATCAAGTTGAGACAAATTTTGACCATTTACAATTTTCAACGCTCCTCTTAATAATCCAGAATTAACTCGATCATCTTCAAAATGAGATGCCTACGGTACATACACTCCACTTGACGTTTGTGCGTCAAATTAATTATATCAGTTAGAATACGAGTCAGACATATGTATATAGAATTGCTGCTACTGTTGATTGAACCGAATGAGTTCGTGTCCTTTGATCCCAGGCATCGACGAGTTTTCGGAAATATTCAGATTCTTATATGGTGGTTCGCTCGTGATCTAATAGATAGTACGTCAAATGTCCGAAACCCATGGAATCACAAATTTTGTCCGGGAATCCTTTTGCATGATATTTCCTTGCTATTCTGTGAATGAGGAGTTCTAGGGGTAAGTTGAGATCACTTTCAAATTTTTTTAGCGTGACTGATTGGTCAAGTGAAAATCAATATCAGATTCCGATGAAAATGAAAAAAAAATCAGTCCATCATCAGAAATAGCCAGTAAACGCACTTAGTATTTTTCATCGGTCTGAATAACGAAAAACATCCCAACCATTTAATCTTTTATGAACATCGAATGCAAGTCTAGTGAGTCGTTTTTGTACCCACACATTTATATTTCGTTCAAGACTCATAAGTACGGTACCGTTCTTCCGGTCCAGTAATTCATTTTGTAGCTTCTTTAGAATATTCTCTCACCGGAAGATAGGAGCGATACATCATAGTTGAATCTTTCCAGTGAGGCAAAATTAAAATCCGCGAAGTTTCCTGATTAATGGAGGCTCAGAACTCAATTGTTGGATCAAAGTTTCATGAAGCGAGAGATTTCAAATGATTTTCTTCAAATTATTCATTTTCAAATCTATTTCATTTTATATTAAGAGTCAATTTGGAATTTTGAATAGACTAATTCAAATCATTTGAAAAAAATCGTTCGTGTTCTGGTCCAAAATTGAAGCTGATCAGTAGCCAAATTTTTTGTAGAAATAGTTTTCCCCGTTGCAGACAGAAATGCGGTTCAATACCTTGCTGCGCTACGAGCAATGAGATCGATTCGGCGTTGAGCCTTATAGCTTCGGCCTTACCCCAGGTCTGAGAGGAGAGTCGGGAATAGTTTCGATCCACGTATTGTGAAAGTTGAGTCAGTCATACTTGAAATGACTGCTTCCTTTGTCTGATCTGAAAGAGACTTGCGATAATAGAGAGAGAGAAAGGGAGGGAGGGAGGGAGAGAGAGAGAAAAAAAATTCACTTACATAGCGAGACGTATAGAAAAGGCATTTTTTCCCAATATATTAAAGTCCAAATATATTTTCCAATGATTTACAGATATCCGTGGATCCACTAATTACGCAGATTCCTAATCTAAGGGATCAGGTTATAACGAAAATGATTAAGTCATCTCTGAAAATATAACTTCTTGCAACAGATGATGCAAGTAGTATTTTGATGCTAAGTAAAAATTCCAGTTCGTGATTGAGTGTAATACCTACAGATCGAAACAGTCCATCTATGACTAGATAATTTTTTTCATTAGTTCAGGAATTTTTCTAAATAAATTAAAACAAATGAGATACTCGATTATTTGTCACTTTAGATGTTGAAGAATTTATCCAAGAATTTGACTACTTCAAAATGAATAGATAATTCTAAAGCCTTTAGATAATTTCAATCATCACACACATAAAAGATTCATTAAATATTCTGGGACAATACCACATTACTGAATTACCACATAATATAATAATAAAGTAAACCATCACAAGTGATGTACCACATGAGCCCTAATGTCACA
>JAPYYZ010006060.1:0-13869 GCA_030522705.1 Eretmocerus eremicus | reverse complement strand
AGTTATTTATTCGTGCTTCTATTGTCAAACCGCAGCATTCACTCCCATAAGAGCTCACGATCCAAGTTTTATCGACAACTCAGAACGCGATACAGCCATTGATGAATACACGGCAAGGATAAACATTTCTCATCTCTGCTGAGGCTGTATCCGTTGTAGATTTGATCAAGAGACAAGGAGAAGAAATTCTCATCACAATTCAGGACTGGAGCAGAACAATTGAGACTTTTTATTGATTAATTTAAAGAGATTCCCATTAATTGATAGAACTCATCGAATAGGAAGTATAAAGGTAGTCGACACATAACACTGTATCAAATAGTTCCTGCTCCTCCCTCATTCTGATGGGTTCTGATACTCTCGCAATGGGGACAAACACACAGCCTGATCTTTTGTCGTGTTTCCACTCGAGACGGAAGCAGCTCGACTTCGTCAGACAATCAAAAGTGACTGCCTGAGCGAGTCAGCCATCGATACAACTGGCTCACGGCTTGTTTGCCTCATTAGCATAAATTAGCCCCGAGCGGAGATAGAGAGAGAGAGAGAGAGAGACTCGAATGACTCTTTTCTCCTCCTCGTGCACCTCCTCTTCTCCTCCGCATCGCTCGCTCATCCGTGACCTATTCAAGAAGTCTCGAGCCAATCCATTATTGACTGTCACCCGTGGCTCAATCTGGCTTCCCGATCTGCTATTCGCCGCCGTATAACGGTAGTCTCGCGCGGAACAGAGATGCATCAATAATGTGGCCCGATCCAGGCCGTAAGACGACGCCCAGTCGCATTGAGCCTTTAAATTTCCGCGCTTCCCCGTTCCATTTTAGCCTATACTATTCGGATGACTTGGTTGCTATTACGCTTCTTTCCTATATCGCTCTTCATCCGTTTCTCGTCCGTCTTTGACGTTCTTGACTCATTCAAGATTACTAGAAGGAATTTATCTCTGCCTGCCCTCCTGACTTATTTTGGTGCATGGAAAGTGTTGAACTTGAATCGGGATGTGTTTATAAATTGGAGGCCCAAAGAATTCCCTGTTTTTCGACCTTAGCAAGCGTTTGGAATCGAGCTCTAAGGTCATTTTTCGAGACTTGATTCATGGATGATTATAAATAATATTCAGAATTCTGTCGGATTCTTCCTCAAAGCTAGATGGAATTTGTCTGTACCTCTTCAACTTGTTTGATGCCCTTTTTTTTGAGGAAGATCGACGCAAACAATGATGTTGAACGAATATTGGTTCAACGGTTACTAGTTTTTATATAGGAACAAGACCCTTATAACTTTGAAATGAATGTTGAATCCAGTCACAATGAAATTACTGCATTACCGACCGTAACTTGAAGAATTTTTGCCCGTCGGTAAGTGAAATATTGAGGTACTGGAGATCCATCGCAAGATCTTGTATCGAAACTAATTCATGGATGAATTTATTGGTTGTTCCCTCAAAGAGGTTAGACATATCGCCAAAGTAACGTTTCGATTGTCTCGAACACTTCTCTTATCAAGCTTCATTATCAGAAGTTAAACAAAGGAGTCTTGAGTGAGATCAAACAAATTTCTCATATTGATAGAGAACGAGCCGTTTTTGTTCACAAAATTTCGTCAGCTGGGATCACTTGAAATCGACTATCCACACATCTATTAACAACAAAAGTCTTTGATCTCACTTTTGGGATGGAAAAGATGCAAGTTTTCCCTTAGCTGTCAGTATCGTGTCAGCTACCCAAAGAGACTGAATAGTCTACCAGCGAAAAGAGACTGAAAGTGATACCAACCGATGGAACTTTGTGAACAAAAACGTCTCATTCTCTATCAATATGACAAACTTGTTTGATCTCACCTAAGACTCCCATGTCTAACTTTTGATAACAAAGCTTTATAAGGGCTGTATTTGAAACAGTCGAAGCGTCGCTGTGACAGTATGTCTCAACATTTTGCCAGCAAAAACCAATAAACTCATCCATCAATTGATTAAAATATTGCACCATGGAGTGGAACTCGTCAACGGTTCCTCGCGTCGGAAAACTCATCGTGCGTTTGATCTATGCGGCAACACTTTCTAGACTAAAATAGACTCCATCTGGAGATTCTTGATGCCCCAGATTTTTCAAGGCCGGCAGATATTTAAATTCCTTCAATACACCAGCGATCTCCTAAACGAGATTAGCTTCTCTCAATTCATTGTCGGCCCATGCCCATGCACGCTCATCCATCCCTGCGTCGCACAGTCTCTACCACACGACGTTGGAGAAGCTGACTTTGAAGCGCGTTTGAGAGGGCCCCGCATCGGATGAGTTTCCACGCGGAGGAGCGGAAATCGAGATGACGAGGCGATGCGGCGCATTTCAGGGGGCCCAGGCTCAAAAGCTGACGCGACAAAAGTTCGCAGAGCAGAGACGGCTCTCTATATACCTCGCCCGAGCATTACATCAGAGAAGCGAGGGAGGCAGGCTGGCGGAGCCGAGTCGGCGAAAAAAGCAGCGCAAAGCTCTTGTTTCGGCACAATGTCCACGCAAGCTCGTCCCCATCAATACCCATTGTGCGAGAGCCAGCTTACTCGGCGCTTCCGCCTACGTTTTCACGGCTCGTGTCGCCCCACGTGTTCCTTTCTGAAGCTTTTCGGGATCTCAGACGGTGTGTAGGGTACGTGGGGCTATTGTATAATAGGGTTGCGTCTCTCCCGCTTGGGTTGTTGCCACTTTTTGCGCGTCTCGAGTGTTTGATGAATTTATAGTCGAAGGAAGTATAGACGGAGGTCGTTGATTCCGC
The DNA here is from genome assembly GCA_030522705.1 of Eretmocerus eremicus. Lineage (NCBI taxonomy): Eukaryota > Metazoa > Arthropoda > Insecta > Hymenoptera > Aphelinidae > Eretmocerus > Eretmocerus eremicus. The sequence continues at coordinate 11,103 of JAPYYZ010006060.1, read as the reverse complement.
TTGGTGGCCACGGATAATTTTCTGGATACACGTGGCAGAAAGTGATTCCGAGACAATAGGAGATCGGGGCAGAGAGTCGCCGATTGGTAAACCTGCGAATTTTGCATCTGAGTCATTGTTTGAGTAATATCATCGTCATCTCGAGTTATTTCGATGCTTCAGAGTTAGAAAAGCCTCATTTTAACAGGTACGGAGATAAAGAGCCTCGTTGAGTTTCTCAGGGATTAATGACCTAGTGGTTATTGATCCCTATGAGATAATTCTCATTCTCGAGGAACGAGGAAGACTTATTCAAGTAAGCGCCTGAAGCTGTATGTATAGAGGATTAAGAAAATAGGTGATTGTATCTCAAAAACATGTTAACAATGATCATTTGAAAAATGCCCTTTTACATTTCCATCACTCCATATACGACTTGAGAAATATCCTTTTATTTCTTCACATTTCATGATATGGCTTTACAACTCAGAAGCGTCAAATTCTCGACGCGTCCCTTGAAATTTTCATACATAAATCAACGTTTGGACTCTGTGCTCCGACCTGTTCTGGTGACAATTGATTTGGCATGCAAAGAGGATCGGCAGAAAGAAGACTCACCTTATCGATACGAGGATCATGGCAAATATGAGGTACTTGCCCAACAATGGCACCACCAACGACGTTGGTGGAATGATCTCAACAACCAGCAGGAAGAACACGTGAAGACTAATGAGAATTGAGATCGACAACGTTACCTGTGAACGAAATAACATGATGTATCATCCATCAATATCATAACGAAGATAGTATGTCTAGAGTATGTCAAATCAGATGACGAAACACTGTTTGAAAGTGGCAGCATGGTACAAAAATGCCCTTAGTAATTGGGTATTCTGTTCATCGACCGCTGAGCACGAAGAACTTGGCCCCGTTAGGATCGTGAATCTGTCGAGGGAGTAGGTCCAAATTGAGGTGTACGCGAGCAACGAGCTCTGCTGGGAAGCATTAGACGATGCAAGGGAGTGCTGTAACTCAGCTGCACGACTCTGAACAATTTCATTAGAAACCACGCGGCAGTGGCGGGTACCGGGCGGGAAAGTTACAAACCCGTCCGATTCTCACTTCTCCCAAAAAGTACGAGAGAAGGAGATGTAAAAAATGTTTGCTAGCGTATAACAGGAATACAATTTAAGGGGGCGTGAAGATTTTTTGCGTTGTAAAGAGTGCTGCTCTGAAATAATTTTTGAGTCATTTTCGGCTAAAGAAACAGAAGTTTAGCTGAACTCAGGGCAACCGCCTGCGACCTAGTCAACGCTTTTTGACTGCAACTGTTCACGGAGGATTGAGTAGAGCTTTGATGCTCTAAATCAGTTCGATCCAAAATTTTCCTTAATGTTGAATGATACCGACACTCTCTCATTGTGTAATTTTTACATCAATTAAATCTTTAGAATGGATTGAGAGATGTCGCAGATTCAAAGACAAATGCGATATCATTCACAAGGGAAAACTTAGTCAAAGAGAGCTGACTGGTAACCAACTTGACTCCGAGAGGTTACTGGATCGCAGGCTCCGGCGTCAAAATATACACTCTCACCAACTTCGTCAACTTGTTCTGACTCGAGCAAACAAACTAGTCGTATAAGAGGAGCTAATACGGCTATCTCAGGGGATGGAGTTCAGCAAAGCTCATCAACTAGATATAATTGAATTAATCTCAACAATCTGATGAATCCCATTCTATTCAGCCAGTTACAAGATATTTGGTACACTTTGCTCTGATTTTCAAGTGTATAAGTTACGTTTTAGGTAGAATTATGTGACAGATTTAAGAGCCACTCACGCTCATATTTGCGGCCTATAACAGACATACTTTTGTTCTCAGATGATATCTCCATTTGAACACAATATCTAATTTGTTGAGGTTCAATGAAAATTCAATTATACCAAATTTTGATGCTGACTTTGGTGAAAAAGCTATCCATTAGTTTCGGCATTGATGAGAAAGAAGGGAACTCTTCGTTTTCAAAAGAGGTCGCGCGACCATGAATGAAAACATGAATTCGTCACTGAACAACAATCAGTACGTTGATTATTCTCTATTGACAAACCGAGTTTGCGAAGAGAGAACAGAGATCATACTCAAATGGACGAAACTGAGTCCCCAGTTATTTCTTTGTGAGAATCTCAACGATCGTAACAATTTTTGAGACTCAAGTGATATCAGAAAGCCGATGCATACCATTTCCTGAATCTGCTCTTTACTTTCGTTTACGACTAACTTTGTAAGAATATGTGATCTCACCTTTTCTCCGCTATCGCTGGGAAGATAGAAGGTAAGCACTGTCAGGAACGAGATTCCCATACAAGGAATAATGATGTTGACTGTGTAAAAAAGTGTTTTTCTTCGCATGGTGATATTAAACGTTATGTCCAAATAAGGCTCATCACAACAAGTGTAAAATTTTTCGTTCCTGTAGACAAAAAAAGGAGTGATATATTAAAATTCATTGCATCTACTATCGTAAGTATATGAGAGTCGGCAATGCCAACTTGGATATTTCAATAACTCAATTTTGTGCTTTTCAAACAAAATTCTCCATTGTAATCTTAGATTTGGATCAATGCTTGAAATCGTTCTGATACTTGAATATTAAGATCATGTCAAACCTCTACACTACCAATATCCATGATGAATCCATTTAAAATAAAGCTATGCAGTATTTCGAAACTGTAGCTCCAGACGGCTATGCGTATTAGTGAAATGCATCACTGTGTGAAATTTTCAGGGATCGCGGAAAGCTCTTGGAGTGGTCCCGATTATAATGCAATCAGGGTATACTTGCACCATAATTGATCTCGATTTCTCTAAGAGCTCTCTACGGATCAGTTCAAAATTATCGAAGTGGTGCATCACCAATACGCATAGTCGTCTGGAGCTACATTTCCGGAATATCGTATAACTTTATTTAAAAAAAATTTGTTATGAATGGCAGTAAAGTAGAGCTTTGACATGTCTTTAACATGATAATTTCCTTCCGAGTTCAAGTATGATCCATAATTGATTCTATCAATTTAATTTTTTGTACAAAACTGATTTTAAAAGGATATAAAACATGTACCACCGGCGCAACTGCTTATCTATCTACAAGAGCTATGTACAATTTTGTCGAGTATTTCAAATACTCTCTACATCGAACTTCCTCTGTAACTAACTATACGAATGCGAATGAGTCAGCGCAAATTCCATAGAAACTCAATAATATCACATGTGATCGATGTGAGAACTTGGAATGCAAAGTGATAATTGCACAAGGTTTTCTTTCGTGATTGAAATCACGAGAATCGTACAATAATTTACAGGTTTATCCGTGAATTTTCTGATGCATTGAACTGAAATTTCATCATTCCGATGTACTTCCTCACCTCACCGCTGGAACTTCAAGTATATCCCACTCGACGGACATATAAAATTCGGAGAGGTCGACGCCGACGTCGACTACGTTGCGACCAGTTTCTTCGTCCATATGCCTCAAATCCACCTGCATGAAGGCATATAATATCCAGAAATAAGAATTGTGGAACGTTCTCGACGCTGCAAATATTTTGAGGCAAATTTTTCGGTACAGAAGTTTTCGAATGCCATATGAGTAGCAGTATGTACTTGATTTTCAATCGCATTCAAACAACTTCTGACAAGCCATTGCCAAAGCTGTACCTACGTAATTTTACAACGTCTTCAGACAACATTTTCACTGTAAACTCGAATCCTCTTCTCCCTTCAATCGAGTCTTGCGTAAGAAGAGCTGCATTTATTCGTGTATTGATGGGACGTATTGAACTTCATGATCTTCGCATTACCACGACAAACACTATATATGGGATATTCAACAAAATTCCGAATTGATCACGATGTTTGACTACTCTATCAGTTGATTCTGAGAGCTCACAGAATTTCCTCTCATCGCAATGATTTTTCTCAACGATAGATTCTTTTAATGCAAGAGGAGAAGAGTATTCGAGTAGACACTTCTTGGCGAGCGGTATATGGATTCTTCGACAAGTTTTTGAATCATCGACGTTTCGCTATTCTATATCGTGCTGTTGATCAATCCTGATGAATTCCACTAATTTTCTGGAGCAGGGTCTATGAATGCATGGACTTTTCTACATCAGTATTTGTGGCAGTAAGTCTCCAGAATATTACGGAAAATTTTTCAGAATCATCAGAATCGCAGCTCCAATTCCCTTCAGAAGCCATAAGGATCTGACAATAGTCTGGTGTTGCATTTGATGTTATACGATTCCATTAGTTTGAAAGTTGAGGACTTTTCGAAGAAAGTTGAAAAACAAAGTGGATGACATTATAGCCATACTTTACACACTCGGATTTGTGAGCTTTAAAAGTTTTTGGAGGTGCGATGCGTGCTAAAACTGAACAATCTATTTGACGCTTGAAACTTGAGCGCTTATGTAAAAAAAAAGAATGAATGGGAATTGCAGGCTCAAACATACAGAGTTCAAAGATACATCGGAGTGGACAACACGAATGAGAGAAAATGAACGAAACGGCAAAAGTACGTAAAAGGGTATTGAAAGTTGTTTGGCTTGTCCGAAAAAAATGTTTGTATAGAAAAAAAGAATCAGGTATCTGAGTATGTAAAAGGAGGAAAGGGAGAGAGAGAGAGACGTTTTCAAGGAGTAACATTTCCAAGTGACAAGAATGCGAGTGTTAATGAGAGAGAAAGAGTAAGAGAGAGAGAGAAAAGGATAGATAGAGAGAATTGAAATTCACTCATGTATCTCACAGGCAACTTCCTACGAGATTCTCGTATATGTAACATTGCGATGCTAGAAAAGACACACATAATATGGGCATATTGAGCATAGTTCCTATGGCGGGCATCTGGAATACTCCATGTTGATGCAGCAAGGAATTCGAAGGTCGGAAGAATTTTCTGATGACATCACAGCCACTGATGTCTTGGTAAATCAATTCCTCGATGTCTGCTATCGGATAATTTTCCAACTTTATTATCGCGGTCATCATGAAATCCATTTTCATTGTTTTCTTCTTCTTTTGAGCACGTGAGGCGAAAAACAAGACGACGCGAGATACTGCGAAATAAAAATACTCCATAGCACGACTGGATACCCGCTACGCGTAATATTTGGGCTCTTGACCATATCGCGCTCTTATACACAATAGCTGCTCGAATCGTTTCTTCCACTCGATGCGTGTTGAACTGAATGGATATTTGGGTTTGAATTTTCGTCCAAAGTAACCATCAAAATTTTGAGTCCCAGCAAAAAACAGCCACTTCCTATTATTCGCTTTTCGTGTTTGTGTGATTCAGAGTCAGTGAATCGAGCTGCGCGAATGAGTCAAAGCAGTGCAAAGTAGATGACGACCTACGTTTTCCTGCAAAAGCTCATTGAGCTTACATATATCGAAGGCTAAACTTCCATGGAATCATCTGGAGTTGATTATGTGTGCGGTAACAATCGCCTAGATCAATCCAATTTTAGAATAAGTGTTCGAAATTTTTTACTAAATCGTCTATTAAGGGTCCAAAATTCATGATCAGATATAGTTTCTGTTGTGAAACAAAAATTTCACAATCATGCTTTGAATTTAGCCGATTCGGTCAGTCTCGTGTGCTTTGTGGCACATTTCTATTGGACTTACATTAGGAATATATGGCACTGCTGACTCAATTTCAGGATCGTTACGACTTGAAAATATCATCTTCAAATCTTAGATAGAAAGCCAGCTGGTGAATTGCAATCTCTGAAATGAAACTTTCTTTCTAGACTAACGATAACGCAATGATTGGAAATTTGTGAAATTCAGTAGAAATCTCAATCTTATGTCAGACAGATTCGAGTCTCGCATCGTTTTCTCATTACGGACTGGGTTGCCGACTCTGTTTAGTTAGGATGTGCTTTCCGATTCGCCCATGTGGATATTTTTCACTTCACCGTTTCAATATCGGGGACAAGTATCTTTGTGAAGAATAATATCTTTCAAGCTTTTTTCTATATTTTTCAAGAAATTGTTCTCCGACAAGGATGGAATCAAAATGTCACACGGATGACGACCCGCGTGAAATTCATTCAAATGAGCCCAGTCACGACTGCCGATGAGCCGATATCATCGCCGGGGCGGCTAGTTTAGCGCATCGCTCGCGTCCCGGAATCAGCAGTCATGTGCGTGTGGCACAATCATCGCAACCGGACGCGCGGCTTTCCCCTCCGCAAACAGGATTATTCGGGCGTGTATAACGAATAGCGCGACGCGTGGTCACGATCTCAATGCGCGGCATTCAAACAGTTCGCCATTGTTGCTCACGCGAACGCCAGCGAGAAGCTGCTCACGAGCCCGGGTAATTGCACCGCACCCCGCCTCGACGCGCCCGATAATTGGTCGGAAAAAACTATGCAAGTGCGAAACGTGATGGAATTGATGACTTTGCGATACACCACTACTGTGCTTTTTCCCGACCAAAAATTAAGATGAATGAATTTGAGATTATTTTTACCAGTTGAACAATTGCTGCTTCACATTCAATGATCATGGATATATTCGTCGAAGGGCTACTCATGAAAGATATTTCAAGTTCCTCGAATCAAGAATCAAGCAATTAAGATGGATAGTTTTATAATCCAAACATGATTTACGAGGAGGGAGCTCGATCTTCAGGAGCCCAATCTTGCTGGAAATTTTTTTACACGTTCTTTGAACCAAAGAAAAGGGTACTCGTATTTTTTTGTCAAGTCCAATCGTCCTCCACTCCAGAGGTACAGACAGAAACATGAGCATTGCAAGTATATTTCATATTTAACTTATTTAGCATGAGCCTATATGAGTAATGTCAATGTTTCTCACTGTATCTTTAAAGGGCTGGCCTCTTGGTCTAAATAAAAAAAATATGGGTGTCTTCTTCTCGTTCAAAGAATGTTTGAAAAAATTTTCAGCAAGATTGGCCTCCCGGAGGTCGGGTCCTCCCCTTGTCAGGGAGAATCAAACATTTTAGAGCTTTTGAGCTATTTTAGGACAGTTTTTCTGTACAATTCCTATTGACCAAAGGGCAATAAATTATGAGATATATGTCTTGCAATCAAAGTATGAATAAAAGTTGTTTGGAAGTTAAAGTGTTACCGTTGAGAGTGAAACGCCGAATGAATACAACGTTAATTGAATCCCGAACAAGGGTGGATCAATGTTGACAATGAAGTTGGATTCAAATCACTTCAAATCATCTAGAAGATGTTGATTTGTAATTCTCTTCGAATGCGTGACTCGTTGTCGTGAGATGTTTTCCCTTCGTAAGAGTCTTGGACTCGACGAGCGTAATTTTCATCGATGATGTAGTGATACATATTTATATTCGAAATTCGATCCAGGAGACTCCAATAGTCGCTACTCCAAGAGTGATGTGTAATCTCATGGTGACGCATGAGGGTATATGATGGGGTCCGATTGCCACACTCTCGATCAATTCCGGAGCGAAAATAATGACTCAATCTTCATCTCAATAGCTGTGACAATTGATAGGATCATGTCATGATTTTGAATGAGGAGTTGTCTTAGTTGTATGATCATCATTGTGAGTTTTTGTTAGGTCATTTCATCACAATGAGAGTATTTGCATCACTAATCTCGTCACTAATTGTTCCTCGCTAAATGGATATAAAATTTCAATTGCTCTGATTCAAATATGTTTATTGAACAACTCCTTCTTTAGAAAAGATGTGAGAGATCGAAAACAAATAGGGCTAATGAATTCTGCGCTCTCCGAAATAGCAAGGGCGGATCGGATGATTATCGAGCGACCCAGTTTTCCGCGTGCAACGGGCACTTTTCGAGACGTGGACCAGCTCGCGGAATCGTAAGGACAAAGGAGGAGTAACTTCGCAATTGCGTTTGAACGCGAAAAAATTTTGCTGTATCGCGTGACCATAATTCTCGAGCGGAACTAATATGCCTCGGTAAAAGGGTCGTATTTCTTATTAAACGGGCCTGATTCGTGAACGACTATAAGAGTAACCCTAAAGTGAATCCAGTGTCTTGCATTGCCGGAATAAAATCGCGGGAATATTGAGCTCGAATAGAAACATTGAATACGACGATGGCAAAGTCGCCCCTCCCCTCGCTTCCCCCTCAAAAAGTTCATGACAGACATGATTGGTTCATTTATCGGATAATTCCAGCTTATTGGAGGTTGGTCTTAACAAAATTTGACAAACATGTATAATGAAAAATCGAATGATAGATGACTCCTCCACATGTAAGGTTTCCAATCGGAGTTATAACAAATGAATGAATGAAAAATTCAACATTCAATTGAGAAAGATCCGAACTTTCTTGGATAAAACGAATTGGATTAATTCGAGTGCTCTTGAGCTGAGTCTTTCATTATTACCATTCTCTCTAGAAAGAAATCAAAAGTAACCACTTGAATTACTAAATCATATTCATTATATCCGAGTTGTGTGATTTGGACTCCCCAGTGGTATTTTGGTGTGGACAATTTGCCTAGATGATTCATGTGATTGATTTGGAATACATTTTGACAGAAGAATCATTCTGATCAAAATTTATGAGAAGCATATTTTCTCCATCATGAAGATTAACTCTGCTCAAAAGTGCACTTATTCAGAAGCATGCAATGCCATGATGCAGTTTATGCCATTCATGAAATTAGTAGTTATCCTAATTCTTATTTATCGTTTGTATCCTTTATCTCTTTCATTTTATTTTCGTGCATCTAATTTTGTTTATTTATTGATATTTTATTCTCTTCTTTCTTTATCCAACAACTACATCTATACAATAAATTTTGATTAATCGCATGCAATTGAACGTTATTTTCATCTTGACTCTAAAATGATGCTGTCCTTTGCCAGGATTGCTGATGCATTTTTGCTCTTTCGTTATTTGCGAATGATATTCAACGCCTATTCTATCTCCAATTTGAACATGTCACTCCTCTGTTACGATTTGCACTATCTTAATTAGCGTATTCCCCCTCTAGCTTCAATGACAACTCATAAAATACAGCATCGTTTGGAATAATTACTCTCACTTTATGTATTTTGAAGGCAGTCACATGTAAAACAATCCATCATTCCAATACAGATACTCACATGTTCGGAACCGTATACTTTGGATACATCATCAAATCATCAAGGGTCCGAACTCCAATCTAAATATGTATTTTCAAATTTTCCTGATTTAAAGATCATCTTTGCGTCAAAGAGAATAATCATACCTATGAGCATCTACTGTCTATTTCCTAAAAGCCCAAGCAAGGTGAGCATAGCTTATTTCTTCCACTCACTACATCGTGTATTGACAGAGTTGCTTTAGATTATAATGATAGAAGTAAGAAGATTTTATTTTCATGCTTCAACTCATAGTCACGAATAAGATTTATTCCGAGGGTATTATCTATATTTTAAGATGAGATGCCCGCTCCACCACCCAACCCTGAAAGACTGGTCGTAATAATTTGTAAAGTGTTGGCTTTGATTGATAATTCTTTTGTCTCCACGCTTATGAGATGACTCACGCAAAGTGCTTGGAAACGAGATGGAAGGCACTATGATTGAATCATTCCATCTTCAAATTCAATTCAAGTCGACCGGGACCGCAGCTAAAAGAAAGTGTAAGAATTTTAGTTCAATACCGTTCATTGAGGGAGTATAGTGTCAATAACTTGCTAATTTATTTCATTTTCAAATGAGAACATTCTGCGAAAAATTGATTCCGGATGATTCCATTGACACACGAAGAGCTTTGAATCAAAATTGTGAAAGCCTGAAGATGATTTTTGATCCTCGAAGAATTGAATCCGACAGAGAGAGGTTTCTAGTGGTGGGTTATAATATTCGTTCAAATGCGCGAGATAAGCTTCTTCAATCACCAGACTAAGAGTTGATATTCAACGTAGGACTCTACCAAAATCGGTTAAGAATAGTTTCATCAATTTTTTATTTCTCTTCATGTTGCTCCCTCAAGTACTTGAAAAGCCTATACTGGCCCCATAGTTTTGTAAGAACTGGCTCTCTGGATTTGTCAGAAGTTCTTCTAAAGGTAGTTGACCGAATAAATTGCATGTAAGACTTCTTTAGTTTATGAAGATCTACGTTTCTTTTTGGGAATTTACAAAGTATCACGTGCGACCTATCCTCTCGAACATCTTCGAAAAATTTTCACAGTTTCAAAGAGCCAGTAGCTAGAGAAAATATCAATCTAGTATAGGTTGCTATGTTATTTAGAAGCCACAAGGAAAGAAAAAACATTTTTTGGCCCGATCCTGGTAGAGTCCGCATTTCAAGGGTTAAAACTACATAGTCCGAAATTCAGTGATTGAGAGCTAGAGTCTATGACATTAGCAATGGAAGTACTCCTTCTGAATATCAAGTCGGATCCATGAGTATATTAAATTCCCCCAAAAATGAGGCCGTCCGTGAAGTTTCAGTAAAATCCATGAACCCCATATAAATGTCTCTCCTTGTAAATTTGTTGAAATTGGTGATCTTTGTAGCATATGTGTCATGGCAAAAGTTTGGCGGGTCTCATTTGGGTCTTGCTTGGTCCGCAGAAGTTCGTTTATCTGTACAGGGGTTTCTAGTTTTTTATGAATTTTGTAGAGCTTAATGATTCAGGAATAGATACTTCATTGATATTCTCCATTCATCGTTTAGGCGTATAATTTCAAAATTCAAAAATGATCTGACCACTCTCAATATGAAGCCTCAAATAATATGAGAATTGGATAATCTCATTCTATCTATACAAAAGTGATGAAACAGAATGACCAACGAGAACGAGATCGAATTTTAAAGAGTGTTCCGCGATAGTAGCATCATCGGCGCATTTTCTATTGCCAGGCGTGGAGTGGTGGAACACACTTGTCTGATAGGTACACATGCACGACTCCAATGACGTATGGTATTGCTCAAACCGCGGCAACAATTAATTATGCCTGTGGCTTGCAATCCTCTATCTGACTATTTGTTTCAGATAGATTCATACAGAAATGGTTTTCTACAAGTATGTATGCTTTTTCGAAAGAATATCCTGATAGCACCGAATATAGCATAACAGACTTCAAT
>JAPYYZ010006058.1:0-12083 GCA_030522705.1 Eretmocerus eremicus | reverse complement strand
ATGAACACTCACAAAAAAATCGTTTCAGACTAGGAAGACATGGGACCAGACTATGAGGGGTTGATTTTGCAGTGATCGATTTGTTGTTGTTTTCAAATACACAATTCACGTTGAAAAATGCGTATTTCCCGTAGGACCCTTTGTTACTTACATTTTTCTCTTAGATATTTCAGCCTAAAATTTTCTACTCGGGGGTTCTCGGGGTCGCTGATTACGAATATGAGGTCGAAATTTCAATTCTCCAAAATCCAAGATGGCGGACCCAAGATGACGGAATGAAAGTTTTCGAAAACTGCGTATTGCAGGTCACGAATCTCTACTCAGGGGTTTTTGGGGTCGCTGATCACGAATATGGAGTCATAATTCCGAATTCTTGAATCCAAGATGGCGGATCCAACATGGCGGAGTCGCCATCTTGAATTTCTCAAATTCAAATTCCAATTTGTATCCAGCGATTCTACGGAACATGGAGTTGTGCAATCAGAACATCCAAAACTTCGCCAGATTCTCGGAGAGCCCAAAATCACTGATATATGGGTGCTGGATCCGCCATATCAGATCCGCCATCTTGAATCTCTATGAGTTGAAAATTCGATCTCATATCCGTGATTAGTGACCCCGAAAGCCCCCGAGTAAAGATCTGTGAGCTAGAATACGCAGTTTTCGAGAATTTTCACTCCGCCATCTTGAGTCCGCCATCTTGGGTTTCGAGAAATTGGAATTCCGACCTCATATTCGTGATTAGCGACCCCGAAAAGATGAAGTCACGCTTCGAGTCCTTGCGAATCCCCGCTCAATCAAATGTGCCCCTGGAGGGGTTAATAACGAGAGTATGATATTTTTCATGTGTATAAGCCTGATATTTTCTCATCCATCGGGATTGAAGTATACAAAAAATATATTAAAAAAATATTTCGACATTCTGAATCGATTGGTTGATACCCATTTTCTATTTAATGCATTGAAGAGAAAATTGAAGAAGTTATATGAATTCATTGATTGATTGTTGATTAAAAGAAATTTAGGGGTTCAATGAAAAATGTGTATCAACCAATCGATCCATAAGATAGAAATGAACAGTAGTGATGTTCTTCGTATTTTTGGATAATGATAGGGAAGAAATATCATACTTTTGTTATGAGAAAAAATTGAAAATATGACACTCACGTGATTGAAACAGCAAAAATCAAAATATACTCAATATAAGAGGCCTAAACTAGAGTGAAATGTCAGTTTGATGATTTTCTCCAATCCTTTAGAATTTCGAGAGAATAGGCCGGACGGTTCAAACGTTATCGTAGATAATCAAAAACAACACACACACAGACATGAACAAAAGGGGGAAAAGAATAGAAGTATTTTTTTGGAAGGGAGTGGGTAAAACTCGTGACGTACAATCGATAGATCTTGGCAAGAGGAACAGGAAAAGCTTTGTTCCATATGGCGGAGAGGTGTAATGGAGGAGAAGAAGAGATTAGAAGCATCAGATCGGGAAGAATTTCGTTGTCACGAATACAAAGCTTTCTCTTTGAGGAAGCACAAACGATCACTCTCAGGAGGAAATGACTCGACCTGGCGAATATACCTCTTCGGACCCTATTGACATGGATTTGCCTTTTCTCACTCATACCCGGGGAAGAGGGAACTCCGCAGCATCTCACTCCGCGTGTCTCATCGAGCTGGCATACGTCTTACGACGTCTCGGCCACCATCATATCCTCCCCGGAACTTTGGCAGGGATCTACCTCCATTACGGCCATACCCACGGTTATTCCGTCCGATCCCCCTCAGAGAAGAATGAACCTCGGCCATAGTCTCAAAACGCGGCTCGCTACCGATAATTTCGCGCATTCGGCACTCGACCCACGGCCCTGTCTGTCCCACGACCAAGAGAATCTGTCGGCTAGCTCCCGGATACTCGACCAGAAACGTTAGTACTCGGCAAATGACCTCGGCCTGGCAATTTTCCCGGCAATTTGTTCATCAAAATACTAAGATCAGGCCCGTCCGACACGACCATTATTGTTAGTACTCGGCCAATAACTTCGGCCCGGCAACTTCTTCTCCGACCTCAACACCATAGCAGCTACTGTCGAACTTCCCCACGTCACCGGCCTGCTAATCTCTCCCAACTCGCGCCATCACTCTTGGCTGGGTGTCTCCCATGAGCGCCTCCCTCCTTCGAGTTCGGCTACTACCACTAGCATCCGCGACCGATCGCCTCGTCTCCCAAGGACTTTACAACCTCTTGTACGAGTCTTCCGGGGAACCTTTCCCCGATTCAAAAAGTTCTACCTACTCTCACACTCTGGTCCACACGGCCTCTGACACTCTCACCCTCTGCATACTTCTTCAAAGTTCTCGTTTCACAATGTTTCGAGAGCTTTGGGGGAACCATCGACACTTGAGCTACCGTCTCGGTCATGGCTTTGCGTGAAGCAACGTCGGGTTTAATACAATCTCGCGATGCTACTTGTTCAAGTTGCCCATCACCCAAATGTTGGGCTTCAGTGAGGCCGGTCTCCTCAAATTCCACGGCCTCCGACACGTCTGTCTTACTCTCTTTTTTAAAAGTTGTGTTTTACTCTCTTAAAGTTTTTCCAGGCTGAGAGATTCATGGCCGCATGGCTGGCTCCGTTAGTACCCAGCATGGAATTGGGCTCGAGCTTTGGCTTCGTCGGTTTCGGATCTGCCTTCGTCTTGGTTTCAATTTGCTCGACCAGACCACTGAGTGTTCGTTTTTGCGGCTACCGCTCACGTATTGCTTCTGTCGACGGGCTCATTTCCACTTCTGCCCAGGACACTTTCGGCTGTTCCTCGCTCGATTCTTCCTCTGAACAAAATTCTTCTCGCTTGACCACTTCCGGCTCCTCGGCCTCTCGACTTGGCTCGTCTCGCACGCATCCTCTGGTACGTCCCACAACGCACCGGACCTCTCGGCCTCTTGCTCTGGCTCGTCTCGCACGCAGCCATCCACTGGTACGTCCCACGACGCACCGGCCCTTTCGGCCTCTTACCCGACCATCGACGCCACGGCCCTTTCGGCCTCGTGATCCGAACTCACTGCGGCGGGGGCGCAGCTCTCGAGATCGCCTGAGCCCCCGCTTGCCCGTTTCCGGAACGATCAAGCCTGTACTTGCAGTCGGGGCAAGTTTTTGCCGAGAATCCCTCCTCGTCGCACAGCTGGCATCTCTCGATCACGGCCACAACTGGCAGGGATACGGCCTTTGGCTTGGGACACTCGCTGGCGGTGTGGCCTAGCTGAGTGCAATTGTAACACTGCCTCGAGGGACAGCGATTCGCGAAGTGCCCCGGCTTGTTGCAGTTAAAACACAGACCATTTGCGATTTGTTCATCTCTCAGCATTTTGTCCCCGGCCACGTTTAGAGGGCGCAATCGCCCACTCCCCGACTGACGACGCCCACCATACATAGGGTACGGTGGGTACGGGTACATCATCACCCACTGTGAGTAGTCCGGCAGACGATTCGGACCCGGTGTCGGTGAAGAAACCTGCGTCTGGAGGTTTGAGTTCGTCACGGCCGTCGCTTGGGCCTGTTCCCTATTCGGTCCCTTGTTCTTTGCTCCGCTATCCTTATTCCCCTTGGGCTGATTTGTGTTCGGCTGCGGCGTTGCACTTGGCTTCGGCGCCTTGGCCGCGGCCGGCTCATTACTCTCCAAACCCGCTACTCGAACGGGCTTAAATTGTGCCAACGAGCCCTCCTGAAAGGCTGCCCCTGGTATCTGAGCCTTGTCCTTTGACGGTGGTGGGGTATAGCGTGCGTCCAACTCCTTCTGTCGTTTGGACTTCCGGCCATAACATTGGATGTCCTCCAGGGTCCTCACTCGCCTGCCGTCTAGGTGACGACGAAGCTCCGGCAGCAAGTTCCTTCGCACAATTCCAAGAACCTCACTATCCCTAGGGAGCCTCTTGAAATGTTCCAGCACAATTTTAATGCAGGTGAAAAGTTCCGGCACCTTTTTGCCTCGGCCCTGTGCCCGGCATTGCAACTCATCCATCAAGTCCTGGTGGTCCATCCGGCCAACATATTGACCCCTGAAGGCAGATTTGAAATCTTGTCAATCGTCGAACTCATCTCGGTGCGTTCGAAACCAGTGTCGAGTGTCGTTTGTTATGACAGCAGGCACGGCCGATAACATCTCGGCATCCGATACAGATAACATCCGACGGCAGTCCTTTAAGTTGGCGAAAAATTCTTCGGGGCCCTCTTCTTCACCTCCGCTGAAGATAATCTTTATGCCCTGGAGCATTTTGCTAATTTGGAAGGTCTTGTTGGAGACGCCCCTCTACCCACGGCCGCGACTATCCTCCGAAGAAGGCGACTCTCTGTCGGAGGAGTCGTACTCTGATTTGTCTGTACTACTATCCTGACGGCGGCAACGGCGATTCTCACGTGAGGCTCGATTGGATTCTCTCGAACCACGGCGAGCATTTTGGCTCCTACGAGAATCCCGTGAGGGCGACCGTCGTTCACGTGAGTTGTCTCGACGCCTATCATCTCGATCTCAGCTACCGTGGCCATTCCGACGCGTATCGTCACGATCTTGGCTACCACGGCCATCTTGAGAGTCATCCGAACGATTCCGGTTGCCACGGCTATCACGGCCGTCCCGCGAGTCATCCGAACGATCGCGGCTGTTACGGCCATCTCGGCTACCCTTTGAACCACGGCGCAAATTTCTCGTTCCACGGCGTTCACTCTGGCGCTCGACCCGCCTTGACCTCGAGCCGGCCCCTCGTCGGTGTGAATCCCATGATGTCGATCGACGACGGCTTGAACCCATTCGGCATCGGCCCTCGTCGTTAGCTCAGCCAAGTCGACAGTGAGTCTCATTCGACTGGTCTTGACGGCTGCGACTGTTCCTCACACGGGTTTGGTCATTTCGAACGTCGGTCGGACCATCACGACCATCATTCGAGGCATAAGGCTATCACTTGGGCCATCGCGTCCCTCATTTGCCCGCTCGTGGGCATTGCGATCATGGCAAGCTCCGTCGTGGCAATTCCGGCCGTTCTGATTCCCCCGATCCCGCCGAGAATCCCTGTCCGAAGACGCGTTATCGTCCGAGCTCCTCCCACAGTTATCCCTGACTGAGCTAACGCCGGCCAAATGATAAGTTCCCGGACCCGGTTGGCTCACTGGAGCTATACAATCAATAACAAAACGGTTCCTAGACGCTTCGCGAGGTACCGACCATCCAGGTGGATCAGACCTGTGGGACGATCTCTCAATCGCCCTTTTTCGGTCAGGGTCCCCTGATTCGCCCTTTTCACTCGAGTCGAGTGGGAAGCTGCGTAACCCGGCCGTCAACGGAATCTTTGGCTTCGCCAACCTTCTCGCGGCATATGACCACCCCGGCCGATTGCCACCCACATCAAGCCCGCTCGTCTGCAAAGCTTCAGTTCGCGACCGACAATCATGTACACCTTGGAATTCGTATCCCTGAATATTGCCCAGCGGATAGGATGGGCCAGAGCTTGAGTTGAAGGGAACTGATGCGCCTGTGGCGTCAAGCCGCTGCAGTAAGAAATGCCCTCCCGCCGAGATTGGAACCCTGATCCCTGGCTGGGCCATAATAGGCCCCTGTCCACTACTGGTTGTGAGAGTGGTAGTATTTAGGCCCATTCCCGTCGATACGACCGTCGTCGGTATCGAAGTAGTCGGCAGAGTCACTCCGGTAGAGGACGTCACCGGTGCGTCGTCCTCCAATCGGCCACTCAAATTCACGGCAGACGTGCTTGGTACTGGACCCCTCGCCATCACAGATGAGCCATTTGACTCTGGCTAGCCTCTGGTATCGATGGCAGAGTTTGTCGGGCGCGTCTGCGCGGTGTAGTGGACGTATTCAACGTCGGGGAGGTGTCTGAACGCGCCTCGTCCACCTGCGGGCCCCAGGGCACACCCTCGACCTCAAAGCCGTAGATCAGTCTTGCTCCGATTAGTCGGACACGCACGCCGTCTCTTGTTCCACTATCGTTCAGTTCCCTTTCGCGAAGCTCGGCCTCGATATCTTCCGATGATTGACTGCAACCTGATCTGGCCATGTCCAAGTATTGTTCGTCACGCGAAATTCACTCCAACACGGCCCGATCTGAGAAATTATTGAGTACTAAACTATCGGCTGACAAGGTCGCAGATTTCTCCTTGGGAATATCCTGACCACGGATCGATCTACGCTACGCGTCCACTATCTACGACCACACTATCCCCAAATTCCCTCGACCACCTACTCGGCCTCTCGTCCACCCAATATAGTTGCCACGGCCCTTCTAACACGTGAGCTATGCTTCCGAACCCCGACCGGTTGTACCGCTCAGATTCCTCCTGAGTCCGGCCACGTGTACTCAGAATTCTGAGTCTCGGCCAATTTTCTCAACGTCGGACGAACCCTCTACCCAGCGTTCTGAGTCTCGTTCAGGTACTGCGCCCCGGCAAAACTCTACACCCAGTATTCTGAGTCTCGGCCGAATCCCTGAATTTCTCTGCCAGAGTCCACTAATCTGTTAGGTAAGATGAAATTCCGAAGAATTTCCTCGGCCCAAGGTGATTACTCGTATTCAAAGATGAGAGATGGAAGGATCAATTCAGATTCAGTATGTCATCTCACACATGCATTCGAAAGGATCAATCAGCAACCACTGGGATCGGGGAACTTCCCTATCGTGGAACCCGCCGAACGGTCACGGCGGACTCCAACCATGAGGGAGATGCTGCAGGAAAATTTTGAGCGGGATCAAACTCTCATTCCGAAAATTCTCTACGCTACTATCAACACGGCAGTCCACGGCAACAGCGCTTCAGAGAGGCACTAATCATTCATTCATGGGGACAAAAATCATATTCAGGATCGTCGGGATATGAGAGAGCGCAATATTCTACTACTACACGCCAAGAGCCTTACACGTACGCAACATCGGCCAAGATTAGGAAATGATGACGCTTCCACAAGCGTAGAATCTCGGACAAGCATGTACTAGTCTCGGCCTTTGCGTCCACGACCACTCGCACACGCTGCGGGGATTCTACGAAACGTAGAGTCCTGTCACGGTCGCCATTTGTGACGTGGTGAATGGATTCACTTGTCCAAACTATTTATTTATTATCGGACTCGGCCGTGAGATCGCAAGTCTCGCGCGCGAACGGCGATACGCCGCGTTATCCTCAGCAACAGTTCCTTCGTTCACGGCCAACCTACCTTGAACACCTGAAAAGCAAAGAGGGGGGAAGGGGCAGATGCACCAGAAGAATACTCTCAAGATTTATGAATTCAACCAAACCGGCCTATATTCTGGAACGTTTTCGTCTACGCGGCGATACATGGAATTCCACATATGTGATATCTACGCAACAATGTTTCCCCAAAAGATACGAGAAATCCCATTCGTGACAATATCTACGCACTCACTCGCGACGATAATTCACGCGTTCACTCACGACCGCGCGCACTATCCGGCCACTCTCCGGTCGGCTCGACCAACGACCAGGAGACTCTGTTCCGAAATCTCAACGGCCGAAATAGCCGCCGAACGACGCTCACGGCCCACGGGGCACGACACGAGGCCAAAATGGCCAACCGACCGGCTCAGCTCATACCAAGCAGCAGGTGCTCGCCACACGTGTGAGTCGCACGGAACCGACGTTGTCCCTGGACTCTTCGGTCAACCCGACCCGGTACGGCACTTACGATCACGATCCGATTCTGATTAGCGCACGTCTCCTCGGAGACGTCTCGGTCCGCGATACTTACTCCCCGCAGCGTCCGCAGGGTCTTCCGGCCGTCACGCGCACTGATTTCCAAGGTCTCCCTCGTGGCGCGGCAAAGACTCCAGGACTCAACTGTGCCTCGGCCAAGTTTGGGCAACGCGCGCGCACCGCAGCCCCAAGAGTCCTTTCGGCCAGGGCTCGACGATGCCCGAATACGACGCGCGAGGCTCTTCGAGGGGGATCCGCGACGAGAGAGGAATTCAAGATTAGCAGACCCACTCACCGTTAGACATCGTCTTCTTCGTATGGCTCTCCTCAGTCTTGGCAGTCCCCTCTCTCTCCAAGTATCCTCGGCACAGACTCCTCGGGCTGTGCGTGGCGCGTTGCCCCGAACTTGAGCACGAGTAAGAGCAGCGGGTCAACACGCGTGCACTGGACTGGCTCTGAATCACAAGTGGCAAAATGCTCGGCCTCTGGCTTCCGCCCGCCTCAATTTCTTCTCCTGGCCAGCTCGGCCTGATTCGCCATCCGTAATCCGGAAGTCTAGTTCCAAATCTAGGGACTCTACTGCGCGCCGGGCTTGATTGCGCGCAAGGTGAGAGCAAGAGACACGAGGAAGTTCTTGATGGAGGTTGAATGTATGTCTGATTCCAGATATCTTGGATGAAATGACGATGCATGGGTTTTTCGGACTAGATTTATCGGCTTCACGCCGACGTTTCGAGAGCTTCTTTGCTGTCCTCTTCAGGGCTACAAAATTCAAGGAGGTACGGTATAATATGATTTGAAGTATTGAGAAGTCTCGAACTCGACTAGTCAGCGGAACTCACCTGATGAAATATAGTTATATTATATGGTTGCTTAACTGCACCGTGGCAGAAGTGTCAATCTTTTGGCGAAAGCTAGGATAGAAGTTTAGAGAGTGAGTGGAAGTGGTGAGATGTAATTATTTTTCGAAGGAAATTCGAAACTTACGATTGCCAAGGGGAGCGACACAGGAAAGGCAGACCGCAGGCGCTGGCACAGGTGACGGTGGCCTAGCGAGAAGTGCAAATGCGATCTCGTCTGCCATCCCTTTATACGCTACCCCCAGCGGACTCTCCGCGAGCAATGGTGGCTGCGAGAGAACCAGGCTGTGGTATCAGGAGAGCGGGAGGCGCGCAGGGGTGGCACGGGGAGCCAGCCGGTGCGGCAGAGGTCTAAGACGCCACGGGGGATCCCCGGAGCAGACAGAGTCTAACTCACAGTGGGCGACTGTCTCGCTCGCATGCTCTCCTGCTACCGACGGCTCTGTGCGCTGGCTTTGAGTGTCAACGGAGTCGGGTATATTGTTGTGTACAGGTGTGGTGGTTTGGTGGGGGGCTGGCGCGGGTTCAGAGAGAGTTTGAATTCATCTAAAGCTACTCTGTATGATTGCTTGATCGAGATCAAATTCGCGGCTGATGTTAATGGAGCATCTCGGAGAACTCTCTCTTGAACTTGGAGTTTTCTGAATCTAGCACCTCAACGCGGTCGAAATCGAGCTCATGGTGTGTGTTGCGACAGTGTGTAGCAAGGGTCGATCGTTCGTCATCTCCCCTCACGCCTCGTCTGTGCTCCGCGATAGGGTATTCAAGGCAGCGTGATGTTTGCCCAACGTAAACCTCACTGCAGTCTTCACAGGCGATCCGATAGACTACCCCTTTCTTATCGGTATCTGATAGCTGATCCTCCCCCAATTTGATCAGGCTGTTGAGTTCATTTGTCAACTTGTAAGTGGGGATTACACCGTTTTTCTGCAGTATTGGGTTGATGCTGAGCGAATTGCCTTCGATGTATGGTAGGACCGTTTTTGAGCCCGAACGATGGTTTAGTCATGACTATGTACATTTCTCGTGAGTAGCGTGGGGCCAGATAAAGCGCGTGATCGACTCTCATGCATGTGTTGATAAAAGATTCAGGGTAGCTATTCGCTGAAAGAAAGGCTGCAATTTGGCTGAAATTCAGATCGTGAAAAAAATCATCTGAGATCTTTATTGCCTTATCTACCTGATTGTAGATGACTGCTTGCGTGAGGGGAGATGACGAACGATCGACCCTTGCTACACACTGTCGCAACACACACCATGAGCTCGATTTCGACCGCATCGAGGTGCTAGATTCAGAAAACTCCAAGTTCAAGAGAGAGTTCTCCGAGATGCTCCATATCTACTGAGATAACGACAACATCTACCGCGAATTTGATCTCGATGGTCTCAAGCAATCATATAGAGTAGCTTTAGATAAATTCAAAACTTTTCTCCCATGTGAACCTGTACCGCCAAGTTGAGGTGACAATTGCTCTGGATAGGTCGCTAATTGCTTCGAATGCTCTCATAATTTCCGAATTCTGCCCGAGCTGCCCACCCCGAGAAAATCGCCGCCGAAGTAGGCCGATTCTTACCCCCTCCACTACCCCCCGCACTACCCATATCTCCGCGAATTCCTCCGCTAGGTCGACCCACCCCGGCTCAAATGAAAGATCCAATTACGCCCAGCTCGCAGCATTTATCAGAATCCGTGTGGAATTACATCTAAGTACCTAATTACGGTGCACAAAGTGCACGTGTATAAGCATAGGAAGGAAAAGAGTGGAGTGGGGGAGAGGAGGAGGAGAGGTTATAGCCAAAGCAAAGCAAAAGCAAAGTCGCGGCGGAGCAGACGCTTCCCTCCTGTGTCCTGCACTCTGCGTTGATTCTTGTGTACATTGTGTTGCGTATTACTTCCGGTTATCCTCGGCGGAGAGGTAGAACGTGGTCCGGGTCGGTCCGGGCAAAGCGTCTGCTCTCACGTCTGCTCTACCGCGACTTTGCTTTCGCTTTGCTTTGGCTATAGCCTCTCCTTCTCCTCTCCCCCACTCCACCCACTTCCTTCCTATGCTGATACACGTGCACTTTGTACACCGTGATGAGGTACTTAGACGTGATTTCACACGAATTCTGATAAATGCTCCGAGCTGGGCGTAATTGGATCTTTCATTTCAGCCGGGGTGGGTCCATCTAGCGCAGGAATTTGCGGAGATATGGGTATTGCGGGGGGTAGCGGAGGGAGTAAGAATCGGCCTACTTCGGCGGCGATTTTCTCGGGGTGAGCAGCTTGGGCAGAATTTGGCAATTAGCGACCTATCCAGAGCAATTGTCACCTCAACTTGGCGGTGCAGGTTCACATGGGTAAAATCAAACTCTCTCTGAACCCCCGCCACCCCCCCCCCCCCACACCAAACCATCACACCTGTACACAACAATATACCCGACTCCGTTGACACTCAAAGCCAGCGCGCGGAGCCATCGGTAGCAGGAGAGCATGCGAGCGAGACAGTCGCCCACTGTGAGCTAGACTCTGTCCGCTCCGGGGATCCCCCGTGGCGCCTTAGACCTCTGCCGACCCGGCTGGCTCCCCGTGCCACCCCTGCGCGCCTCACGCTCTCCTGATACCACATCCTGGTTCTCTCACGGCCACCATCGCTCGCGGGGAGTTCGCTGGGGGTAGCGTATATAGTGATGGCAGACGACATCGCATTTGCACTTCTCGCTAGGCTACCGTCACCTGTGCCAGCGCCTACGGTCTGCCTTTCCTGTGTCGCTCCCCTTGGCGAACTCAAGTTTTGAATTTCCTCCGAAGGATAATTACATCTCACCACCTCCACTCACTCTCTAAACTTCTATCCTAGATTTCGCCGAAAAATTGACGCTTCTGCCACGGTGCAGTTGAGCAATCATGTAATATAACTATATTCCACCAGGTGAGTTCCGCTGACTAGTCAAGTTCGAGACTTCTTAATATTTTAAATCATATCATACCGTACCTCCTTGAATTTTGTAGCCCTGAGGGGGACAGCAAAGAAGCTGTCGAAACGTCGGCGTGAAGCCAATGGATCTAGTCCAAAGAACCCATGCATCGTCAATTTATCTAATACACGAGAAAGAATCAAGAGAATTGCAACAAGTCGTCTACCACCCGTAAATATGGCCCTGCCACCGATTTCCCCTCTACTCGGCCGTTGCCTCCACCAGAACACGCTCCCTCGTACTCAACACGGCCCACTGTGCGCGGCGGCATCGCGCAGTCCATCCCCACTCGGCCTACATGTGCATCACGGCCAGATTTAATGCACGGCCAAGTTTACCTATCTCTACTTCTGCACGTCCGAGTATACCTATATCTGCTCTCCCCTGGCCGTGGTATACCTAAAGATACTCCTGCACGGCCGAATTATACTCATTAGGGTGTCCCTTATTTCCCAAACTTCTCTGATCCTTCCTCCCCCCCTCTTAATACCTCCTTTATGCCAAAAAAACATGAAACAAACTTTTCCCCGACCCCTAGCGGATGATTTAA
>JAPYYZ010006053.1:0-17033 GCA_030522705.1 Eretmocerus eremicus | reverse complement strand
CATAGTTTGAGGAAATGTGTTACTTGGTCAGACAGGCAATATTTATGCATCTCCAAGTATGGAAACATCAATTACACCATCACAACTTTTCTTGTTGAAAGGAAAGTCACTTTCTGATGCGATATTTTTCATCCTGGAAGTAATATTCTTCAACATGAGTTGCGACTCTTGAACAGTCCATGGTATCATGACTCTACACATGATGGATGTTCTATGGATGCTTGCTTGCCTGTGAGATATTCCCAAAATTTTATGAGCATCTATTGAATGACAGCGAGGAAGCTAGTGAAGTTTGGAGCAGTTTCTTATAACATTTCCTCTCAAATGCCAACTACACGCTCAGACAATTGAAATTCATTATTGCAATTTGCCCCAAGATAAGTTGTCTCGGAAGCTTGAGTGAACTTTCTATATACTACTTATTTGAGGGAGGTCAATGTGGGAGGAGGAAATAGATATTCTGAGACAAGCCATTACCATACAGGAACAAAAAAATTTGCTGAGTAAGTGCGAGACAAATTATTTGGACATTCCTATCAGTTTTTCCTCCCCACGACTAGGAAATTCAATTTTCTACTGAAGACTGAATTCTTTCCGAGCCTGCAGTCAACTGTGACATTATGTGGATGAGTGACAGATGGACTATGATGAGTGCGTCTTGTCACAGAAGCTATGGAAATTTAAAATTTACTGTTGATCACTCTCAAGAAATACTCATCCTTTGGCACCGATAATTCATCTTCAACTATTTCCTCTTGGCTTCAGTTATGTATATTGAGTATGATGATAATATTGGACAGCCTAAGATGAGACAGCTGGAATCTGAAAAAATTCTAATCATCGTCACCCGCAAGACAGATTTTGACCCAAAGATTTTTTGCCACAAAATCTTTCAAGTCATAAGTCTGTCCTGGGATCATTGAGGGAGTGTATGTGCCTGAGTTGAGTTCTTGCACATATTCAAATGATGAGCCCTTGATAGAATTTGTCTTGTTTGAACATCTGATCACTCCACTTTTCCATCAGAAGCGGATTTTCAACTCTGAACAATATGCCAACACGAGCAGAAATGAGGTCATGCATGCGCGCGATATATATGCTACGCACATGTGCGGAGTGAGCTATAGAGCATGCCATCTATAGTTACGCGCGCGCGCGCGCGCTCGGTTAGCTCACTCGGTGCTACGAAATCTCGCCACCGTACCCATAGATTTCTGAGTCGGGGCGGAGTTGCCGCCATCGTCTGGAAAAATATTCAAATGCAATTTTTCTGCGGGATCCTCTTTGGAAGACCCTCTTGATCACGAGAATCCATGTTGCCGGGTGCAAATCGCGTGACAATTTGTTTAAATCGAACTTGTTTGAACAAATTCAAAAAATTCACAATATTGACTCAAAACTATTTTCACTAGGTAAATTGGCCTATTTTGAACCAAAAAAGTCTCGAGTCATTTCATGCTAAAACGCATTTTTTCGAGTTATAAGCCTTTGAAAGTTGAAAAAACACAGATTTTGCCACTCTCAGTGTTGAATAAAAGCAATAACAAAGAGGAAAGCCAATGTTGCCACTGTCCATAGTTGTTTATTTGGATGTCCTCCACGAGATTGAATAGCAAGAAGCGATTTTCCCAGCCCAAAACCCATTCATTTTGGAAGTCTTTGATTAGCAATTTAGCGTGTATCGAGTGTAGCTATATTTTTCGTGGTCAGGCGGCTGGACGATGTTTATAGCTACACTGAATACACGCTAAACTGCTCATCTAAAACCTCGAAAATCAATGAGTTATGGGCCGGAAACATCGCATTCTGCTATTGGATCTTGTAAACGACATCCGATTGAACAACTATGAGCAGTGGTAACATTTGTTTCCCGCTTTGTTATTGCTTTTAATCAAAGCCGAAAGTGGCAAAATTCGCGTTTCTTCAACTTTCGAAGGCTTTTAATTCGAAAACAATGCATTTTAGCACAGAATGACGCAATACATTTTTTTTCAAAATTGGCACTTCTACCTAGCGAAAATAGTTTTAAGCCAATATTGTTAATTTTTTGAATTTGTATGAGAAGTTCGATTTGAACGAGTTGTCTCACAATTTGCGCCCGGCAACATGGATTCCCGTCACCAGGAGGGTCTTCCGAAGAGCATTCCGCAAGAAATTGCATCTGAATATTTTCCCACACGATGGCGGCAACTCCGCCTCAACGACTCCGAGAGGAAAGAGAAGCGCAATAGACGCGAGCAAGCGAATGAAGGGAAGCGGAGGACGAAACGATATCAGTGTGTATGGTTCGACAAATGCGCGACTGATTAAAGTTTATATGTTACCTCTTGGCCTTTTGCACTGGTGATGAAAACTTGAATGATTTATCGACAGCTTTGCGACAACACGGGACAGCATTCCTGTGAGGAACTGGAGAGAGGCAGCTGTGAACTTTCGAAGACGCTCCAATCAATTTTTCGACCAATTCATCACAAATTCTATACATCTGCATACATGTATTCTTTTCTGTGGAATGACTTCAAAAAATGTCTGATTGGTACTCGACCAATCATTTTGGTCTTGAGTAAATCAGTATGTAGTCTCCATACATTGCCTTTACGTGAAGTGCTTCTTTCCGTCGTGATGTATCGCTGCTTCTAAAATGATTTTTGACACGTCTATACATTTGGGTGTATTTTTCTGTGTTCAGAGATCATTTTGTCTTTTGCCTCTACGTGAAGTGATTCTTTCCGTCTTAATCAATTGCTCATTCTAAAATGATTCCTGACACGTCTATACACTTGGGTGTATTTTTTTGTGTTCAGAGATCATATTGCTTTTTGCTTTTACGTGAAGTGATTCTTTCCGTCTTGATTAATTGCTCATTCTCAAATGATTCCTGACACGTCTATACACTTCGGTGTATTTTTTGTGTTCAGGGACCACTTTGCCTTCTTTCTTGAGATAAATAGAATGCATGGGTAGCCTCTTGATGGGGCATATCACTCTTTCACATGTCTATACACTATTGTGTATTTGTATGTGTAGAGTACTCTTGAACCCATTGATATCGGTGATTTCTGGAGAAGGAGAAAATTCTTTTAGACTTGGACGAATTATTTGGGATGTCTTTGAATGCGGGAGGGAAATCCTGCGTCGAGATATTGCTTCACTAATAGTTAATTCAACTTTTCCACAAGTAGCAACACCATTCTGATCATCAGAAGATGAGCTTAGAATGCACAAGAGTGTGTTGATTACAAATAAGTCAAAATTGAAATCTGCAATCCATAATAGAAATTCCAGAGAGTCTTATACACAAGGAAGTTCTGTCAGATTGAGGCTCGAGGCACTAAAAACAGATGCGAGGTAGACACCTAAAAAGATTGTTAGTATATTCTTTTGAAAACTCCCATTGGTTCGTTGTACATCACCCCTCTCAACTTTCTTTCATCGAGAAATCTTGTCTGGTATAGATGCATCTATTTACCCTACGTCCTTCCAAGTCCTTTATTCAATAAACCAGCATCCACATGTGAACAATGACTCAACTTTTTTTCTGCATTTCCGCTCTATCATCGTGTAAACTCCCGATGCTATGTTTTTCAAGTATTCAGACAAAATGTGAAAAAATCCATGGAGGTCAATTGAATTACCCTCCACTTAGGAATCTAGTTCGCTAATTTTACTCCACTCCTGTTTGTTGATAAAAATTTTTTGAACAGGATCGTCCTCAATAGGAGGCACCAGAGCTCCCGGGTGATCGATTTGGCTGAACATTTACAGATGTCTTCTATCCTATGAAAAAATGAGGTTTTCAAAGTTTTAGACCCTAACGCTTAAGCAGTATTGAGCTACACCAATTAGAATATAGCAGAATTTGAGTATTTTCTGAGCAAAATGAAGGTAATCAGGCTTACGCGAAGCATCAGTTTGGTTTCATAAATATTGCTTGGCACACTCAACACTGAAATAAATACAAATCTATATCTCCAAGTGACCAGACAATATTCACAAAGATTTTCTATGAGCATAGAATGAGGCAAGAGCCAGCAGCGGAAGGAGATTATTTCGTAGAATAGGATGAATCGTCGAATAACAGCCTAAATTACTGTACTTTCGAGTGAATTTTCGTCATGCTGCTAACACTTATTTTTATACTTTCCGTGTAAAAATGAGGGGTGCATGATCACGAGCGATACACAGTCACGCGTGATCGTGTACCAAAATTGGTGGTACTTGATCACGCGTAATCATGCGTGATCATGCGCGGTATTGCGTGATTACTCGTAATCACGAGTAGCAAAATCTGAATGATTCTATGACAATGAGACCTCTATAAGAAATTTTTCTCAACCTATGTTGCTCCGCAAATGGCAGGCCACGCGGGGAACTGTTTGTCCGGATTTCGGAAATTTTGGAAGGCTCTTTCGTCCATATTGAAAAATGATTATAGGTGATCATGCGTGGATATGCATGATCACGCATGTCCACGAGTGGGAATTTCCAAAGGTCCTATAATTGTCCATACTCTTGCATCTTCTCGCTTGATTCGGATATTAAATTCTTTGATGGGTTTCAATGGGTAATTCTCACTTTTTCAAACATTGCGAAAAATTTCTTCGCGCAGTACACCTTTCAGCGATGGTTTTTCTTGTTGTATACGGCAAATAGAGTGATGAAGAGTTCGCGTGTAAATTCCTTTGAAAAAATCGGCTTCTAGGAATCGAGGAATCATCATCCAATCAAACTCCGAACTGACGCTGCATCTCTCTTCATTTCGGGCTCATCCTTCGGCGTTAAAAAATACTTTGAAACAATTCGGACAACATATGATCGATGCAATACAGTCCAAATGTTGAGAATACGTACTCGAAATCTCCATTGGATCTGGCACTGATGACCTAAAACTGTTTTTCGCAGAATTGATTTATTCCGAAAAATGCGTTTTGAACCTCAAAGTCGCATCGAAAATCGCCAGTGATCCTACTCAAATCTGTGAAAGACTCGGCTACGGACTTGTAACTTTCAGAGGCTTATTCACGATGCATTAAAATCGGGGTGGTTGAGAAGTACAGCTTCAAGCGCAAGAAATGAATGGGTTTTTCGGCTCAGGAATCCACTCAAAATAAGATCATCACATTAGAAATCGAGTCCGATGAGAATTTCGGGTACATATTCTAAAATTTTGGACTGTATTCGGTATAGATTATATGTTGCCCGAATTGTTTCGAAGTATTTCTTTACCCCGAAAAATGAGCTTGAAATGAGAGAGATACAGCGTCCGTTCGGGGTTTAATGGGATGATGATTCCTCGATTCCGAAAAGCCGATTTTTATGAAGGAATTCATATGCGAACTCTCCATCTCTCTATTCGCCGTATACAAAAAAAAAACCATCGCTGACTGGTGCACTGTGCGAAAAAATTCTTCGCAATACTTGAAAAGTGAGAATTACCCATTTAAGCCCATCAAAGAATGTAATATCCGAATCAAGCGAGAAGATGCAAGAGAATGGACAACTATAGGACCTTTGGAATTTCCCACTCGTGGACACGCGTGGTCATGAACGACCACGCACGATCACCTATAATAATTTCTTGATATGGCAACAAGAACCTTCCAAAAGTCCCAAAATCCGCACAAAAAGTTTCCCGCGTGGCCTGCTATCTGCGAGGCGACGGAGGGTGAGGAAAAGACTCTTTAGAATGTTTCATTCCCATATAATCATCCAAATTCTGCTACTCGTAGTTACGTGTGATCACGCATGGTCACGCGTGATCAATTACCACCAATTTCAGTACACGACCACGCGTGACCGTGCACCACAAGCGGTACACGGTCACGCGTGATCATGTACTGTGGTCTAGAATAAGCTCCAGATTGTTGAAGAGTCTCTTTCGAAACAATGGTGTAAATCACAGCTGGATTTATAGGTCACTCGTAGCCCCATGAGAATTTCAAGAATTTTCACTTTCGTCGAAATCTCTTGATGCAACAACTATTAATTCCTCCCCAAATAGTCCGTGAGCTGGAGTAAAAACCCTACATAAGGACCATCATCAATCTGAAGCTCATTATAGACCACAAGTATAGAAATTAGTGTTGGCAGGCAGGTCAAAAATGCATTCGAAACTCCAGTATTCATGGGCTGTCACTCGATAATTCATTCCATTTTATGGCATCATCTCCTTCCTCTGCTGGCCCTTGCCTTAATGTATGCTCCTGGGGAATCTTTGTGAATATTTTCTGGTCACTTGAAGATAATTTTTTTGTATGTATTCCAGTGCTGAGTGTGCCAAGCAACACTTATGGAACCAAACTCATGCTTTGCATAAGTCTGATTATTTTCATTTTGCTCAAAAAACACTCAATTTCTGCTGTATTCTAATTGATGTAGCTCAAAACTGCTCGAGCGATAGGGTCTACAACTTTGGGAACTTTATTTTTTCATAGAATATCTCATTGTCATAGAGATGTCTTCTATTCTATAACAAATGGAATTCCCGAAGTTGTAGACCCTAACGCTCGAGCAGTTTTGAGCTACACTAACTAGAATAAGGCAGAAATTGAGTGTTTTCTCAGCAAAATGAAGATAATCAGGCTCATGCAAAGCATCAGTTTGATTCCATGAATGTTGCTTGACACACTCAACACTGAAATACATACAAATCAATATCTTCAAGTGACCAGAAAATATTCACAAAGATTCTCAAAGAAGGAGCATAGAATGAGGCAAGAGTCAGCAGAGGAAGGAGATTATGCCATAAAATGGCATGAATCATCGAACAACAGACCATGAATACTCTAGTTCCAAATGCATTTTTGACCTGCCTGCCAACACTAATTTTCATACTTGTGGTCTATAATAAGCACCATGACTGAGCAGTCATTCCAATGTTTCGGCATTTTCAAACTGAACTGCCATATAGAGCCTCTATTGTAGTTAGAGCGTCATAAAAAATCTCAATCAGAAGACTTCCATGGTATTTTGTTTTTTCCAGCAACTTTTGGGGGTAATGCACAAATGACTCTACTACTGGCAGGTCGGGTTTGCCTGATTTACCGCAATTAGACTTAGATACAGCTGACACCTCTCTTTCATCTGTTTTGTGATTAGTTAGAATAGATTTCTTTTCGGTTGTTGTAGAATTGATTAAGCAGCAAAGGTTCATTGCCTCTAAAAAGATATTTATATCATTGGGAGACTTCCTGTCTTGTAGATCATTCATGAATTTGGTTTCTTTAATTGGTTCAGTGACCAGACTTTCCGGATGGAGAGAAAATGTTATATTCAGCAGATGCAAAACTCTAGCAAATAGTATTTATAAAAACTCACTCCGTAATAGTTCAATGCTTTGAGCCTTGTACTCAGCAATCTCCTCATCTTTCTTTTTCAGAATATTCACTAATGAATTGTAGCGCTTGTGGAGCTCCAAAAAAGAAGAACACAAGCTTCTGACGATTCCGCTGTGGGAATGTTGAGGATTTGTCTCAGTTAATTCGATCTTGAAGTAAAAATTGCCATGTCCAATCTTGGTTTTCAATTCCATTTTTTGCAGACTACAAGAGACTATCTACAATCTCTACCCAATCAAAGTTGACAAGAATTGGATTCAGATTCAGATCCTGTGATGAGACAGAGCAAGTTAGGATCTCGCAATAAGTCATAATACTTATTATCACATCATAATCACATCTGTGGATAATGTCTTGTGTAGACAAAGTTTCTGCATAGAATGTCATCAAATCTGTCAAAATTACTTGTCTACCCATATGTACATTGCGCACACCAACTGCATACATATTTTTTTCAATGGGCAGTTCTTTGTACATAATCTCTGCATAATCTCAGCACTGTTTCATACGTAACAACACGGAATGCAGCGCGGATACTAAGTGATACTTATCTCCTGCTGAGGCCAAGCAGATGATGCGGCATACGGCGGGGAAATAGAGGGTTGGAGAAAATTGATACTGGCGCCATCTGACGGGTTCTGACGAGATAGAGTTTACGCCAAGTTGGGACTACGTGACCCCGATCAGCTGATTTCATCAGCTCTCGACACCGCTCGACATTTGCAGTTTTTTTTTCCTATTTTTCTGAGGACAATTTCGGAAAAAGTAAGTCCAAGTTCCCCTGCATTATCGTCAGATCTATCAATTGGGAAGAGAGAAGGCCGCATTGAGCGAATATTCTTTCCAGAATCACTTCTGCAAGGTTGTGATATGCAAACGTGCCTCGATATCAGAAGTGATTCTGACAACCATATTCGCTCAACTCACTTAATTCTTTTATCAAATGGTAGATATGATCATAATGCAGGGGAACTTGGATTTATTTTTTTCGAGAAATTGCTTGTAATTGCTGAAAAAATTCGGTTTCCATTTCTTGACGTTGCCGGTAAGGTAGAGCTTTGACATGCCCTTAAGCGAGTAATTGCTTCCTTATCTCTCACGGGTAGACCCGGGTACAGGGCTCGACACGGGGTAACCTGATGGCCGAGTGCGTCATCCTGGGCTTTCACGGGTGATTACGGGAGCACAGATCTAACCGGACAAGCACTGGACCGAGCTTCCTCACGTCTCACGAATGGACATTGGTATACGGTTCGAGCAAGTCATCCTGGGCTCGCACGGCTGGACACGGGTGCACTTTCTTCACGAACATGCATCAGAGCGAATTTTCTCACGTCTCCCGGGAGGACACGGGTGCATGGGTTTACACAGTTGAGATGAAGGTTGAACGAATTCTTCCAGCCTCACACAGGTGGACACGGGCACACGGGTCCACATGGGTGGACGAGCTTGCAGCCGCACGAATCGACACGTAAAAGCTTGCCTTTTCCGGGTTGAGAGTCACGGGAAACGCACGGAAAAACCTCTTACTCCGTATCTAGGTCTTTTTATGTGAAAATCGACGCGTATCACTGCGAATAGTCACTGTCTTAGGAACATGTTGAAGGAGTAGTGCGGGTGGCGGCCACCACGCATTTAAAATCATCTTTTGTGATATTTTCCAAAAAATCAGGATCTTAATTTGAAGAAGTAGTTCGATAGCCTCAAAGTTTGTAATCCAAGGAATTAGATGCATGGCCACCAATTCTGACCAGATGCGGGATAAGCTCGCAATCTTGATACTACGAATCGATGTGAATACGACTTGAGCGCATGGCTCGAAGCGCCACTACTGAAACTCGTAGTGTCTAGGTTGCCAGCTCATTTCACATCGAATCGAATTCGGTTACAACGCATCTTATATCTTGGATTACAAACAATGAAGCTGTCGAGCCACTCTTCCGAGAAAGGCTCGAATTCTTTGCAGGATAACGTCAAAGTTGAGTTTGTCCACGCGGTCGTCACTGCCTGAACTATTGATCTTCAAGAAATCAGCCAGTGGAGAATTTTGCAGATCCCTCCATCAACTGTAAATCGTGAAACTTCGAATCTAGTGCGATTATTTCCTCATAGCAGGGAAGAAAATTGTCTTGTTTCTGTGTATTTCAGAATCATCTGATCCTCGAAAACCCTCGAGTGATGAGGAATCGTGTCGAAAATACCTTTTGAATGATTCACTGCCATCACCGGACGACTGTGCAAGCTCGTGGAGGATTCGGAAGTGATTTAGGATAATACTGAGAGATAGAGTATTCCTTCAAAGCATGATGAACGCTGATTTTTTTTGCTTCATTGTCGACACTCTGATTCAACAGTCTACAAATCTGTTCAGAGGCTAACCTACGTCTTGTACTCTCCTCTTCTACTCAGATTTTTTTATTCCACCCACCCCAATCGATTCTAAGCCTTCCTTGAAATCGGATCATACAGATCAAGTGTGAATCTCAAACTTCAACGGTTTACCTCACATGACTTTCTTAGTGTGATCTAGTAACTGAATTCATATGAAGCCATCAGAGGGGTGGGACATAGATGATGAGAATTTGTTCATTTGATGCTTGAGTGAGTCGTGAGATTCTCTCTCCGAGATTGTTAATGCAGAGTTATTCATAGTGTTCATTCTCTCTTTGTAGCCGAGGTGAAGAGAGTTGGAGATACTTTACTGGGTATGGCAACTCAATGCGTGCAAGCCAAGAACGTGAATAAAACTTCTCCGCAAACATTATCAAACTTGTGTTTGAAAATCAACGTGAAGCTCGGAGGGATCAACAGTATCTTGGTACCGAGTATCAGGCCGAAAGTATTCAATGAACCTGTCATATTCTTGGGAGCCGATGTAACTCACCCTCCAGCTGGAGATAATAAAAAGCCAAGTATTGCTGCCGTTGTTGGGAGCATGGATGCTCATCCATCTCGATATGCAGCCACAGTCAGAGTGCAGCAACACAGACAGGAGATAATCCAAGAGCTCAGTTCCATGGTTCGGTGAGTTAAAACAGTCCATTACTACGAGTTCTTATGCAATGATTGTTCCTAAGACCGTGAAAGGAACTGTTGCAAATGAGCGGAAATCTGGCCCAATCATTTTGCATGAAAATCACAGTAGAATACTCGTCTTGAGTTTCAGGGTGGGTATGCATGTGGATTTTCCCCGTATGAAACCCGAATGTTTTTTCTGCTGAAGAAATTCCTCCCCATTTTGGATACATATGAAGCGTCTTTTTTTTCGTTTCACTCCAAAACCGCCCAATGGTCGGCTTCCGCTCTAGCGGGATTTCATCTTCCATTCAAGATTACAACTTTCACGGGTCTTTCTATGGACGGAAAAAGGTGCGCTGCTACCGAAAAAGACGCAGAAGATCGGAATCCCGAATTCACCACGCTTCAACTCTCGATGATAACTCGGACAGAGAACGTTTTAGTTGTAAATTGTCGAGGATCACAGTTGTTGATATTGTTTCAAACCTTATTTTGGTTATGGTTACTTGCCAATTTCAACCTTGTGGGCTCTCAAGACCCCACATGAAGACCGAAAAGCATGTTTTCTGGAGTTCCTTGCAAACGGAAGGACACAGAAAGGATATGAACTATGACACACCTGAGATCTTTTCAAAATACATATTCTTAGTCGAATTCAGTTTGTGAGAAGAATGTACCAGATCCAAGATAAAACTGAAAAACCGTCGGAAAGTGGCCCCTTTAACTTTGAACCGCAAACTCATCGCAAGATCCAACTAGAAACCATATACAGTCTTGGCATAGGAAGTTGGCATTCCTCATGTCTTTAGAGATGATAAGAATCGCGTCATGCGTGACGTAGAATTTTGAGGTTATGTCACCCCATCAGGGTCTCAACTCATTTATATTGACCGGATCGGGATTGGGCCCAAGTCCCCGCGCCCGAAGGGCGGAGCAGCTACTTACGTCCGGGGTGAGCACACCTGTAAATAAGGGGGTGGGGTGGATCTGGTGAGCAATGATAGGTCCAGTGTCTATTCCCTCCAGCTATCCTTTTTTCTTGTTGGTCAATAGGGATAATCTACTCCCAGACGTTGTGACGGGTTGCGCCTCTGGGTTCGCACAGAGCACGGCACCGCCTAAGCCCCCCTTTTAACATCCACCATTTCATAACCAACCCACCTTCGAACCGCTTGCGCATTACTTCGGGGTGGAAGGAGCGTCACGCGCTTGTGAGCGTAGCTCTTAGTTGTGTCGACTCTTTTTCCTCCTCTTTCGGTCGTCCGGTGATCACTCTTCGGGTCGTCGTTAATCACTCGGCAGCACCCCTTGCTTGGCGCTGCAGCGCTCGTTCTCGCTCTTCTTTCCGGGTGATCGCCGTCTTGATGAAGTCGGCGATCTCATCCCACGTCTCATCACTGCAGAGCATGGCCGGCACAAGGTTCTCAGGTGTGAACTGGAATCCGAGCCGGTCGATAAGCTCCGCTCTCTCTGTATGAGTATCAGCACACGCGAAGATTGCATGCTCCACATCGCCCCACTCCGACTCGCACATCTGGCAAGCCGGGGTTTCCCTCTTCTGGAACCGCTCCAGGTACACCCCACAACAGCCGTGTCTACTCAGGGCCTGCATCAGCCAGTAGTCCAGCTCGCCGTGGGCCCGATCAATCCATCTGTCTAGATTGGGAATCAACCGGCGCGTCCACGCGCCCTTGGTCGAGCTGTCCCACTCCCTTTGCCAATTGGCCACTGTCGCCTTCCTTTGAGACTCTCGGATGAGGGCCTTCCGGGTCGGGTTCAGTTCCACTCCATTGTTCTTGAGGGACTCTTGGAGGCCCTAAATGTGCACTCGTTCCGTCACCAGCAACCGAATGGGTGGTGTGCTCGCCAGCACGCACGCTGCTCGCTGCGACACCGTGCAGTGGGCGCTGATGGTCGGGAGTGCCATACGCCGCTGGACGGGGCCCAGCTTCGCATCGATCACGGACCCCCTGGCTACCTGAACCCAGATCGCGGCACCGAAGAGCATGATGGAATAGCTCACGGTACTGAAGAGAGCTCTCCTATCTGGCTTTGGCCCGCTGATGTTCGGTATGAGCCGCTGGAGAGCACTGCCTACCCTATCTGCTCTGAGTGCGGCTTCACGAACCTGTGCCTTGTAGCTCCATTTATCGTCGAACCACAATCCAAGGTACTTCATTCCCCTCTTGGCTGGGATCTCATGCCCGTTGATGACGAAGACAGGCTCCTAAAGTCCTCCTAAAGACAAAACTCCTCCTCTTTGTGACAAGCATCCCCACGCATTTGTGTTCGGCAAGTTCCAAGTAACTCTCGGGGAACCACTGACCGATGCGATAGAGGGACTCATTTCCAATGCACTACACCTGCCACGCGGTTTCAGCGACTACCACTAGAGCCGCATCGTCCGCGAACCCTACAAGTTCTGCCCCATCTGGGAGATCCAATTCGAGGAACTCAAAGTATTATGTGTTCCATTCGAACGGTTCTAAGATGGAGCCTTGGGCTATGCCTGCAGAGAATTCTAACTCAATTCGGCCCTCGTCCGTGTCGCAGATGGGTATTCGATCTCTCAGTCCATCGATGACAATTGCCAGCAGATAGGGCGGCACTCTTCCATCCAGGGACTCGTGAAGGCGCTCCCATTTCGCAGTGTTGAACGCGCTCTTAACATCCAGTGCGATGATAGCGCAAAACCCGCCTCCTGGCTCATGCCCCATTTTCAATGCGGCCTCGACTCTATCTTGCACACACTTGATGGCGTGCAGCGTACTACGCCCTTTGCGAAAGTCGTACTACATCGCGAACATTCCTCCGCTGTGCTCGTACTTTTTCTCCAGTTGGTTGAGGACCGTGCGGTCGTACATCTTCCCCAAGTTGTCCAACATGTTGAGCAGCTGGTTCGACGAAGGCTCCTCCGAGTCGCCGCCTTTCCCTTTTGGGATGAGGACCAGCTTCTGCCGCTTCCACGCTGCCGGGAATACTCCTGCTATCAAGTACTTGTTGAATACCTTCAGTAAAAGCCTGGGCCGGACTCTAGCTACGAGCTCTAAGGCCTCGTTAGGAATCCGATCTAGCCCCGGGGCCTTGCCATTCGCGAGTCTCTTCGCGGGTTCCCTCAGCTTCCCCTAGGTGAAGAGCGGAATGGTCTCGGCAATGACACTGGGGAAAGTGAGCGTGGCTTCTCCCTGAAGGTACAAGGCCCTAGCTATTTTCAGCACTGTCTCCTTGTCTGTTGGTGCAGACTTGCCCCCCCTGCGAGCGCAACTTGCTCATCACCACCCTGTAGGGCGTTCCCCATGGATCGTTGTTGACCATATTGCACAGGTCGACCCAACACTTCTGCTTGCTCGAGCGGATAGCGTTCCGGAGAAGCTCCTTCGCTGCTCTATGTGCCTTCTTGTCGGCTTCGGCTGTCGCGAGTCTACGTTTGCGTGATCGTTTCGCTCGTCTCCTTTTGGCATTGGCGTTTCGCGGAAACACGCCATCTGTTCATTTCACCAGTGAACCTGCTCTCTGTGGAAGCGAGGCAGATCTTTGTGTGGCATGAAGGCATCGTAGGCTTGGGATATGGTCCTTGTGACGTTGGCTACCATTTCATCCGGTGCAAGGCTCTCTTCGGGCTCTTCAGCCGTTGAGATTGCTTCTCCAATCCTCTCCGCATAGAGTTTGCGGACTTGCCAACCAACGAACTGCGGCTTATTCCTCGCTCTCCCCCCCCCTTCCCCCATCCAGCCTGAAGAGGATGTGCTGATGGTTGCTGAGAGTTTCCGTATTCATGATCTGCCATGTCGTGATTCTTCGCGCGAGCGACGAGCTGACGAATGTCAGGTCAAGAACGGAGAAAGATGCATCTCGGTGCCATGTCGCTCGTCCCACTTGATTGAGCAGGACCTGGTCGAGCTGAGCCATGGTCATCGCCGATGCGGTGCCGCGCTCATCTCTCGGTCTTCCGCTCCAAGCCGGTGATTTGGAGTTGAAGTCTCCAGCAACCACCGCGAGTCCGTTCAACTGCTTCAGGCTGTTCTCGAGCTCTTTTAGCTCGCAGCGGAAGTCATTCGTCGTCGCGTTGGGTGAATAGTAACTACTGTACACCGCAACGTCACCGATGACTCTGCGAGCGTAGCCTTTTCCTCTCATCGGTCGCTCGGCATCGATGAGCGAGGCATTCTAAATTCGGACGTTCGCTGCGTGACTCATATCTTGTGTGGTCCTGGCGCTCTCCCGACTGAGGTTCTGCTCCAATACGATCAGTACGTCCGCTCCCAGTCTCGTAGCCTTTGCCTCGAGGAGGTCGTGGGCGTCTTCTGAAATACTCAACAAACTTGGAATTGAAACTCCTGACCCAAATACCCGACGAATTCAAGACTCTTCTTTGGAAGTTCCTTCGGCGACTAGATGTCGATGACTGGATACGAAAAACTTTGAGTGCGTGCCTGAAATTCCTCCGTCACTATTTCGTCGGTTGAACACAGAATTCCCACCAAAATCGTCTGAATATGCGAGAGTTTCGATCACAACCTGAACATGATTTGCTGCATACTGGCTCTCTGCTGTTAGTGATATCGTGATTGTCCTAATATTCGTGTTCCTACGCTAACTGTTTCAAAATCTGATAATTTTTTTTATCTCATCTCATTCTTGTTTCTTTTGAGTACAGATTAATGATACTTGATTTCACTCTGCTTACTTCATTTCGTACTTCCGCAATTATATGGGGAATATCAACGAATTTCAACGATTCGATTTTCCAACGTAATTCATTCTGCACTCTCCAGCTCAAAATCTAGATCCAAGCTCTAATTATGTAATGATCTAATGTATCTCAAACAGAGCCATACGGGGTACTACTCCACGACTTGAATGGATTGATATCTTGCCTTATCTTATCTCATGGAAATTTTTTCATATACGAAATTCCCCAAACGGTACGGCCGATCCTCTGAAAATTCCGAGGACTCATACAGAATGATCAAATTAAGAGCTGGATTCATGTTCAGCCCTGAATATCTGATACATACTCACTAGTGATTTTTTGATCAAGAGAGTATGGCTTTTCCGAGTATTTTGATCTCAAAAAATAGCCATATTTCTTTTCTATCAACATAGAGAAATACGGAGAAGATGCTTATGACATATATTGATATTCTGAATGGATTGGTTGATGCATCTATTTCTTCCAATGGAGAAAGAGAGGAAATTGCAGAGAGAAAATTGCAGAATTTATATCAATTTATTGGTTGAAAAAATATAGCGGAATTGAGTGGAAAATCTGTAACAACCAATCGACTCTTAACTTGGAAATGAATAGTAATCATCTTCTCTGTATTTTTGAATGCTGATGGAGAAGGAATATCACACTTTTATTGCGTAAAGATAATTGAGAATAAAAGCCACCCCCGTGATTGAGAGAGCAAAAATCAAAATGTACGTGACATAAAAGGCCCAAACTAAAATCATCTCTCAGTTTAATGATTCTCTATAGGTTCTCAACATTTCGAGAGGATCGGCCGCCCCGTTCAAAAGCTGTCTTAGACCTTGGCGTGAGGAACAAGAAAAGCCTTGTGTCATATGGCTGAGAGGTATACTGGAAGAGAAGAATATGATTGAAAGATCAATTGAGCGAGAATTTCGTTGTCATGAATACAATGCTTCCTCTTTGAGGAAACAGAAAAGGACGATTCAAGAATTTCACACGTCGATTCAATCATTTCGAGTTCCAGAATGACTCAAAATGGAATCATTGTCCAAATGGTGTGAGAGTTCCCTTGAATGGTTCTGCGGTAGCAGCGCACCTTTTTCCGTTCATAAGAAGAACTTGGAAGTTGTATTGTTGATTGAAGGATTGAATTCTACTAGAGTGGAAGTTGACCATTGGGCCGTTCTTTAAAAGAACAGAAGAAAAAACATTTCAAACGTATCATGAATTGCGAGGTTTTTCGTTCATTGAAAGAACACTTGGGTTCATGCAGAGAAAGTTTACATGCATACTTGGACACTCATAACAAGTATTTCATGTAATTTCCAACCAAAAATGTTTGAACAAGATTTTGGCTCATTTGCAACAACAGCGCCTTCGATCATTCGATCAAATAGCCAGAGCGATTCAAGTTTTGAAACCACCTGTCGCAGAAGAATCATACATTCGGTAGCCGTAGTGATCTCCAATCGCTGTTGAATCTATTGGGTTCAATGCGTTCAGTTAAAAAAAACCAGAAGGCCTCCCTGACAACGTGTCAGGCCCTTCCATGTCTCTGAACACATCGTCGGTTAGTGCCCATGAACTCGTGTAGAAGCACCGACATTTTACGATTGATTAATCACCTCCTTTTTCCCCACACAAATTGGGGGCCGCGGACCACCCCCCCCCCCACCCCCCCCCCCCCCCCCCCCCCCTCCCCCCTCCAGCTCGTGTTTCTGGAAGAATGAGGTCAAGAATTACATTCCATGGGTATTTTGGATTTTTTACCGCAAAATCCAAGAGAGAATCACTCCGCTAACCACCTCAAGATAGCAATTAGTAGCTCTTCGCCGCGTGGTGTTTTTGGAGTCACGAATCTTGAAGATTATTCTGAAGAGTACCAGGTTAAGCACTTTTGAGTTCGCTCCTCCAATTACAGTGCTTCAGATTGCAATGAACTTACTCCTGGTGGAAAAAAGTGCATAGAATAGTTGTACTCT
>JAPYYZ010006051.1:0-13985 GCA_030522705.1 Eretmocerus eremicus | reverse complement strand
ATTGTAGAATGAGTTGCAGAATACCTCCAAGTTCAATTTCTACAATTTCCGTTGTGGTATACTACAATTTAATTTGTGGAAATGAAATCTACAAGTCTATATTGTAGTCAATCTACAATTTGAGATTTAGAGTGTGACCTTCTGCGTTGAAGATCAGGAAGTTATCCACTGGGCCGTGGTGGCTTCTGCAGTGGAAAAGTTATGCAGGCTTTGCTAAAATTTTCCATCGCCCGCCTTGGTGCTTCTTGTTGAACATCCGGCGCAAAAGTATGTATTTTTTGAAATGTTCGTGTTTTGAGCAAGTTCAACAGTATCCTCTAAATCAGTTTCCACAATTTCGCTATCATCTAACGATGACAAACGGAGAATAAATGTCTCGGCCACGAGGCGATCTGATAGAGCCTCGCTGGCGAGTGTCAGTGAAGAAATCGAAACGCCTCGAGTGCAAGGCGCCATGTTTATAATATATAATATCCTCTGAATTGAGACTTCTTAGCCTCACTTTTTCTCGTCTCGAGTTATCTCTCCCATTCAAGCGAATGACGAATCCTCCTCTCGCCGAGTCAAAACCTCTTTCTAGCCATTTGGGATCTTGCAACAACAATTCCTAGATTCTGAATCTCGGTACCTTTACTACGGTATCCCGATCCACGCTCCTCAAAATTTTGCGGATCCCTCTCTCGACGCATCCCTTCAATTGAATAATGGTCCTTCATTTGCCTGCAGACTATAGTCTCCTCACATGCAGGGACTCATGTCTTACGTTCATAACGATTCATTAATAGATCTCTGGTTATTTGGTCAAAGACAGCTCACGGACTCGCAATACGTGAAAATCATCCCCTGAAGACTCGCGTTGATAGAAATTCTTCCTGATACACATTGTTTCAGAAATTTGTTTTTGTGGACAAAATCTCCGCTTAAACCGGCATTTGAAGCTATCCAGATGATTCAAATCGGGTTTTGTTCAGAGAAATCATATGCTCGGATCACTTGCTTGTACATCTAGGGTGTGGACGTAAAAATCACAGAAAATCAGAAATGATTGATAATAAGCGTTTCAGAACTTTGAAAAATTCCAATATCACTTTTTCTGTCCCAATTTCGTTATAAGTAAACTAGTTCTATGTAAATTAAAGATTTTAGAGTTAGGGTTAGATGGTATCAATTCTAAATGCCTTGGATCCCATAACTTTTATCGCTTCTGGAAGCTACTCCTGAATCACTTACATCATTTCTGTAGCTTGTGATATCTCCTGAAAAAACACTCCCATCAATAATATGACACAAAAGTCATCCAAGGTAATAATTATTGTCATAAATAAACATCGAACGCATGGCATGATTGATTCCTCATAAAAAATCAGACTTAGTTTTCGCGCATCACGTGGATAATTTGATAGCCTACTCAGTCGATGATGATTCGATCCAAGAATCCATGAATCTACTATTGTTGCTAAGGCCTATTCAACGTTGCATGCTAACGAGGAAAGGGTTTGATTTCGAGGGGTTTCATCTTGCTGGAAATTTTTTTACACAATCTTGAACCTAAAAAAGATACCCGTAATTTCTTGTTTAGTGTCATCCACTACGGTGGGGTGGCTTCAACAAAATCCTCGTTCCTGATTCGACCCCAGTTTCATCATTGCGTATCAGTCGATCAAAGTCGATGCCCTGTACATGTACAGTCATTGGGAGTTTGAAGTGCACACCTTAAATCTTTTCTAAATCTAGATCTTTAACTTATACAGTTTAGTCCCATCGTGTTGAGTAATCACACAATATTATTTTATTATTTCGCCGTCATGACATCAAACCATGAATTTAAACGTCCGAATTCAAATCAAGTATGGAAGTCATGATCAAGTCTTACATTTCTGTATATACTCCGGGACATACATTGCGTCAAATTGCTTGAATTACATCAACTAAAAAGGAGTACCCGAGCTTTGCGGGTCATGGATTTGCTTGAAACTTTGGGATCTTGCCCCTTGGCACAAATGATGAAGCACGTTTGGTGTCATTCTTACCAATGGGGCCTCTATTTTGATTGGCAGCACAATCCACTGCTGCATTTTTGAGCTATTTGTCACTATTCT
Source organism: Eretmocerus eremicus (assembly GCA_030522705.1). Taxonomy (NCBI): domain Eukaryota; kingdom Metazoa; phylum Arthropoda; class Insecta; order Hymenoptera; family Aphelinidae; genus Eretmocerus; species Eretmocerus eremicus. The sequence goes on along the minus strand of JAPYYZ010006051.1, from coordinate 11,886 downwards.
TCAACAAAAATCACTCCAGGGCTCTCGTCTTCAAAGTTTCAAGCAAATCCATGACCCGCAACCCTTGGGTGCTCCTTGTAAGATAAATCTCAATAACGAGGAGAGTGAGCGTATATAGTGTTATCTTCAAGTACAGTGCTTTTGCAAGGCGATACTTTCGAGCTCCCAATTTCCATTACAAGGCCCTTAGAATTTTTTCCCTTTAAATTCTATTCCTAAAATTTGTAATTTACATCAAAATTGCTCACTCATAAAACGAAATAGACACAGTAAGGATCATTCGGAATTTCTTCAATACCTCAAACGCGTTTTACCAATTATTCTCGGTATTTTCGGAATCTTACCGCCCTCTTCCCTAGATCTACAAAGTAATCGGCCAGGCATAACTTTCATAATTCAAGGACGAGCAAAGCCCAATTTGAATCACTTCCACTTCCAGATATCGACTGAAGCAGAGGTTTTGGCTAGAAAAACCTTGACAAAATCTCATTTTGAAACACTGTGCGACGCAGCCCTGTTCGTTCATGAGCAAAGGACGATTTTCACTGGCAGATTTGCATGCGAAAAGAAAGCGCGCCACCTACCATTTGCATGCTCTTAATATTTCGCGCAGGCGTGCTATGCGCGCGGGGGCCGCACACATATCATCGCGCATAATGTAAGAGCGCCCGCGTTGCACCTCGCGCAGCCCAGCTGCGGTTGCGTGCCAATCTCCGCAGCGTTCGTCCTCGCGCATCCTCGCGGGAGGCTCCTGCCGAGGGGGAGGAGGACAGGTGTGGCGCGCGCACGCAGGCATGCACTGATACGCGACGCGCAGCGAGTGGGCCCAGCGTATCGCGCATGCGGGCCGGGGAGGGGGGGGGCGCGGGGCCCGAGAGTCCGCGCGGAGCTGACCTCTAGCAGCAGGCGCGCCGACTATTATCGCACGCGGGGCGTCGCGGGCGGGGGCCCAGCCATTCGCTCGCTCTCTCGTTTGGGCCCGTTTGGGCCAGTCCGCCCCGGAGTGCTCGACGCGACGCTCGCGCGTGCCGCCGCGGCTCAGCGTCCGCAGCGCGTATCACGAGCGCAGAGCCAGTGTCGTGGCAGGGAGTCGCCGATCGGGCCCAGCCGCGGGGCCCCAATACGATCGCGTGCATAAGGACGTTGCGCTCGCCGCGGGCGATATGGCGCGGCGCGCTCCGTAAGCTTCGGCTCCGTCAGCAGCTCGTCGCCGGCATGGAGCCGGGCCTGCCTCCCTCGCAGCAGCTCCAGCAGTCGCCGGCTCCTCCGTCGGCCACCGGCCCGCAGCAGCAGCAGCAACAGGTACACGTCGCCTCCATCTATTGCGGAGCAGATCTCGCGAGGCCCCGCGCGCGCTCGCTTTGTTCGCCACACGTGCCGCGCGCAGTAGCAGAGCGGCGAGAGGCTGGAATTTGCACTCTCTCGCGCACACCTGGCCGCGCCGCTGCACCGCCGCATACGTGTGTGTATACGTGCCGCGGCATATGGAGCTGGGACACGTTGCTCCGATTTGGGGCCTTTAAATGCCTCGCGTCGGAGCGACGCGCGTACCGAATCGCGCAAGGCCCCCGATCGGACCAAAACACAGCGTGGACGCACCCGACGATTACACGTGCGTGCCGGGCCCTACTTTGGCCGCGATGGGTCGGGCCGCGGCTCACGCACACCAAGTTGGGCCCCATCGTCGCACCTGCGTATGCATATCGCGTGGGGAGGGAGTGGGTAGGGCCCGCGAGTGCAAGAACCCGCTTGGGACGATTGATAGCGCCTGCCACGGCGGCCTTGAATGCGAGAGTCGGTGGCATCGGCTCTCTGCCTCATCTCTCGCGGGCCCCGTGCGGAACGAGGCGCGGATGCACGGGAGGGACGGAGCCGCGCTGGAGAACGCGGAGAACAGAATATCGAGACCGGCTGGCAGCCGGGCTACGCTCGACGCGCGGCGATGATTGAGAGCGTCGCCCATCTCTGCGGCTGCTAATCGCGAGCTGCGTCGCCCCGCGCACCGGATTATCTCCTCGGAATCCCCCGTGTACACGGGCCCCGTTTATACCCGCTCAACGTCCAGCTCTGACTCACGCAACTCCGCCTTCCAGAATTCTTCCATCGTCCTCTCTCTCCTCTTCGATCTCGGATGTGCCTCCCTCGGGGCAACGCGTCGGCCAGCAGCTGTCCTGCGCGAGATAAGTGAGGGCTCGATCCATCGCGGGCTCGTCTCCGCGACGAACCGTTTTGCCCAAACGCATTCCGCAGCTGATTTATATCAATCCGATCGTCGCCGCTCGCGCGTATACGGCTAGAAAGCTCCGAGAGAGCCGTGGCACATAGCTATCGGGCCTTTCGCACGTTGGCAATTTTCTAGTGGCGAGTTGCGCGCGCGCGAGAGAGAGAGAGAGAGAGAGAGAGAGAGAGAGAGAGAGATTTCTCTCGCGCGCCTGTCGCCGGGCCGCGGTCCACCGCCCATTTTCCAGCTCGCCGCTTTTACTCGCTTTCCGGCGTTTTTTGCCCTCCCCACCACTTTTCGCCGGATTTTTGCGCACGAGCTCGTGCCTGGTAGCCGCTTTCCAATTCGCATAGCCGTGAGAAAAAGTAGCCCCACGTGCTTGCACAGTGACGTGTAGCGCGATTTGCGCAGCCGTTGATTGCTTCCAGTTGCCGAGAGCAGTGTGCGCCGCGCCAAGATTAATCGGATCACTGGGTATATGAGCGAGTTTCCTCCGCGGAGGCATGTGCGGCCACTGGTGTGTTGAACTCGCGCTTACAACACAGGACTGATACAGCTGCTGGATCTCACGTACGGCATATGGACCGCTCAGATAGAGATTGAAGCCGTATAGTAGCCGTGCGAGTGACGAAAGACTAATTTTTTTTTAATTTTTCCGCTCGCAGGTGTACCAATACTCTGAGCGATAGAAAAATTCCTATCTTGTGGATTGAGGTGCCAACGCACGCGCGACAGCACGTGGTAACGTTGTAATTACCTGCTGCTGCTGCTGCTGCTGTGCAGTTATTGAAACATTATCTCGTTTCGAGTGAAAGCTGAAATCTTTCGAGGCTGAAAGTCTTTCCTCAAACTCAGAGGAATTTGTTTGAAAACCGCAACAGAGAATGTACGAGATGATTTTTTGAGTTCATGGCCCCGACGAATTCTCTCCAAATAAACCAGTCTGCCACATAAGATTGGTAGCTTGTTGAGTTTGCAAATGAGGAACATGTGACGTCGAAATTGGCATTGAAAAGCTGCGGGATAAAAGCATATTTGGGTATCAATCACTGAGTGAATAGTCTAGAGACATTCCAGATCATTTTGCAGGTTGATACGTACATGTACAATAAGTAATTCTCTCTTGAATTACCTCCAATAAGGTACTAATTTAGGTCAATAACCGGAAGTTGATTTCCAAGCCTGGCATTATCACGATTACATTATTATATCCGTTGGAACCGTGTAAATCATTCTCATGGATTATGATTCAATTCGAAAGTCTGTAAATGATTGGCCAGAATTCAAAACATGAAATTTGAATTCATAGTCTATTCTCTCTGTGGCGGTGCTAGAACAAATGTTTGACTGAAATCAATGGAATTTATATAATAATTTCGCGATGATGAAATCCGTGCTCGATGCTATCGTGACCTATTACGATGTACGATTACGTGTGAAGAATATTGAAAAACATCGTTATGAGTTGGATTGGTGATTTTTCATGCATAAAACGAGGCGAGTTTTAATCTTCATTACGAGATGCTGTGTGACAAAACAGGTTGGAATTCGAACAGATCGGCACACGTGCATGCACGTCTCAGCACCTATCGGCATTCTTACATCTGTAAAGAGTGCAGTGCGCGACAGCGAAGAAAAATGGCCAAGTGCCCGTTGAAATTTATATTTCCTTTCTGAATCATTGTTCATGTACATCTCGGCAGAGTAAATAAAAAGCGCTTGTAAATGTCTAGTCTTGGGCGCCTTAATGATATGCGGCCATTTGCATGTAATCTTCATAAGTGGCGTAACGATTTCTCCGAGGATGGGAACTGTTTCTCTTGGTGGCGGCGGCGTTAGCAATTACACTCATTCCTCTCATCTGATTTACTCTCTTGGAATGTCACTCACGCTTAATGAGTTATTCCGTGTACGTGTTACCTGCGCCTCCTGAAACACTCGCATGCACAGGCTTTGCTGACGATAAGCTCTTGAGATGAATTTTGTATGTCCCGACACGTTATGGTCAGAATTGAGAATTCTAATTTCTAAGCGTAGTTATTCGAATGATATGAGGTATTTTTACCAATTAGAAAGCTTATAGGTTCTGGGGCACTCCAACAATTTCCGATGAACCTCAAATGAGAAATGGGTTTTCGAAAACCGGGTGGGTTCCGTTGAAAATAATTTGTCAGTTCTCGTACCTGTAACTCTGACGTATCTTGATAGTTTTGAAGGTACTTTGATTCATTTCCGAGATCATTCCAAGGCCTTTGGAATAATAAGTTGAAGTACATTGAATTTTAATCAAGTTGAGCAAGCCTTTCCCAGTTTTGCGGAGACAACATTTTGTCGTGACACCAATTTTCGAAAAAAAAAAATGAAAAACTCTATGCTAAGCCAGTGAGAAGAACGCATTTGACATCTCGCATCAATTAAGATGGTTGCAAAGATCATATTTCAGTATCTTTTGGATGAGTACACAGCACGGAGCAGCTATAATAAGCTAGTTCCGATTTCGAAGCGTAAGATTTAATGGGCAATGAACCTCAATTAATGGGTACAAGTAACAAATGTGTTGGAGTGATCTTCATGAGATCTAAAATCGATCATTCAAAGTTGATCGGCGCATTTTGCTCATCATAACCCCACTTGCCTGTATACTCTTTAAGTTGACAGAGCATTCATAAACTCAGATATTTACAAAAGAAGTGTTGTTTTAGGAGGAATGGATCATTGAGATGAGAAGTTTGACAAAATTATTAGAATGAAGCGGAATTGTTATCGCACCCGGGGCGCGAATGACGAGGGACGGATGCAAATTGAAGATGCCAATACAACAATATCCGTTTATAAAAAATCCGTATTTAACGAAGAACTCCTGTACCGTATATTTGAAAAAATATTTCGCTTTTGGTTGCAAAACCTACATATTCATCATGAAATCGACAAATCGAACGAATCCACTGGTCAGGTGCCGATAGAGGCGAAGGATGGGTTAGTTGCTCGATTATCGCGGTTGATTCTCAAATTATGTATCGGGGAGCTGCGAGAGTCGAGCTTGCGGGAGACGAAATTCCCCGCAGCTGAGCGAGCGAGCAGCCCGCTGGAACCGGCTTCGAAATCGCAGGAATCACGCTCCGCGCGTGAATAACGTCGAAAGAATGCTTTTGTCACTTCCTTCTTTCATTTCATTTTTTAGCCCCGGACTTTTTGCATTTTCCTGACATCAGCACATCCTGACTGCGAATCGAATTCCCTCGGAGCTCCTCTAATATACATATATGCATCTCGTGTCCGCGATGTCTCCTTTCTTAGCAGATTAGCTGAATAAATATCATTCTTTTTTCTCCCACAATTTGAAATGGCCTGTGATCGAGACTCGAGCCCCAAGATACTTGTCTACCAGAATCAATTCAATTTTGAATTATGTAAAATTTACTCGCAACACGCAGCTCTTCCATCAGACTTCATTTGAATTATTTTATTTGCTGTCGGGTGTGCCACCTAAATAGATATTGCTTGAAAAAGACGAATAAAGATTGATACCTGTACAATCACACGATGTGTGCTACATAACAATGAATGATTATGAATGATTTCCTATGATTGTTTTGAGTTTCCGTTGTTGCCAGTAAAAATACTTCTGAATGAAAAGACTCGGCTCTTTGTTATTAATATCATTTAGAATGAGAGGATTTTAGCGGGGTAAGAACTCGAATCGTGCGCTTCTACAGATTATAATTGAGTATACTGTTAGCTGGCGAGCTATTAATTATAGAATTAGAATCTTTGTTTAGGCATCATTATTGAGAACGTTGAACTATGGCCTCTTTGTAATCAAAACAAAAAAAGCGGTTTCAATAACAACTTCCATCACTCAGGCTCATAAGCCTTCACCAATGTGACCCTTAGAATGCTTCGATGCATCCAAATCTTCTTACCGAAGGAAAGTCTCTGTCATTCTACGTCAATGTTCCTCCTTACCTAAAACATTGATGTGGCCCAAGTAAATGACTTTTGGTGATCCTATCACGAGAGGGACCTCGCGATCAGGACTGATAATGTCTTTCCACGTTGTAAATGTACAATAGAAAGATTTACAGATTTAGCAAACTCTCAAAAATATGGCTTTTTCGATGCTATTCAGCTCAGACAGTTTGACGGCACTCTAAATCAATATTTTACTCACGACATTGGATAAGATAGAACTGGTGGATTTGTCGTCGGTAAAGCCTACTTATATTTGAGATTAACGCGGTTATGTGAACGTTGATGATAACGACCACGAATGTGTAAATCTCGCCGGTCGTGCATGTAATTAAGGCCACGTCAGAGCCGTGCAAATCGGCATGGCAAAGTTATTCCCATATTTCTCGGATATGAGTTCGATTTGAGTCAAAATAAGAGTTGACGAATGCTTGTCATTGTCCAACTTGGTTTCATCTTCTCCTCTTTTGGCCCAATTCGAACTTGTATCCGGGAAATGTGGGAATAACTTGAGTATTTGATTACACAGGTTGACTATACGTATATGTACTCGTTATCAAGTTTTTCACAGACTTCTCGATTACTGCTTCGATTCCGATCAATCGAGGAGAAGACGAAACCAAGTTAGATAATCCGAAACATTCGTCAACTCTTATTTTGACTCAAATCAAAAAAGGCTGCGAGACATTTAGTTTTGATAAACTTTTTTGGCGTCGCGTGCACGGCTCCGACATGAACATAAACATGAACGATTTTCGTAACGTATAGATCCGAGAGGGCTTGACGGTAGTTTTGGGTTTCTCAAGAATATCGCTGTTCACAGCAATGTGACTCATTTGACCGACCATCGATGAAGATATCGTGAATAGAATAGATCATCTACATAGGATTGACTAACGGACTCACAAGTAGAGGACCAACCTTGCGGATCACGGATTTGGCCAAAACTCTGGGAATCAGGATTTGGCCAAAACTCTGGGAATCATCTTGTTTCGGTGAGAAATGAAGATATCTCAGAGGGTTTAGACCAATAGGCCTTCTGTTCCGAGATACAGCTACAGACATTAGCATTGATAGTATATCTATATATATGACTTTTTAACACGAGCCTATATGAGCAATGCTAATGTCCATAGCTGTATCTCGGAACAGAGGACCTATTGGTCTAAACCCTCTGGGATATCTTCATTTCTCACCGACACAAGATGATTTCCAGAGTTTCGACCAAATCCGTGATCCACAAGGTTGGTCCTCTACTTGTCAGTCAATGTCAGCAATGACTAGTCAATGTCCGACATTGACGGATTTTGGACATTGAGGATAATATATATAATCTCTGGCTAGCAATACAGAACGTGTATCTCTGCTGCCTCAATTCACGCCTTGGATTTTTCCCGAATCAGGTGATCAGGCGTACTGGTATGTTCACTAAATTTTCATCGAATTTTTTTCATCTGATTTATATTGCCGCATTTCGTTGATAATAAGACCTGGCTTTTGAACTTTTTGGACCTCTGAACACGTTTTTTTTCGAACCATGGCTTATTATCGAGACCGTGTCTTATCTTCCCGGGTCGGAAGAAATTCATGCATAATTTTCCAGAACATGTCCTCAAGATCCCAACGCTTATCGGTAGCATACCCAAACATTTATTATAAATAGAGAAGTAATCGACTAGACCAAAATCATATTGCATTAAAAAATTACTGGTTTAACGAACTAAAATATGGGTGGTGGTCAATGCATACCAATCAGAGTCATTGGGGGAATGAAAAATAAGCAGTTCCTATTTTATACACAAATCCATCAAGATTCGATTCATTCTGAATGAAATTCCTCTTGTCTATCTATGGCTTGTTTTTAAACTACGTGATTATCACTTTTCAGACATGTCTTATTCTAGAGAAATCGCTTATAACCCGAGGATCTTGGTTTATGGTGGCTCATTATTGAGTCTTATTATAGACGAATTACGGTACCTGATATTGATATCATTCTAAGAAAAGAAAGTGAACAACTTATCGGTTAGATTGTGAGACCGTAAGCAACACCTGCATACCCAAACGAGAAACTTGGTGCTCTCTCTTGAAAGCCCATAAGGCTCTCGCATCGATAGATAATGGATATTTAGCATATATATGCCGAATTGCGAGAATACATCACTTTATCTTGTGTGGATGTGCATTAACTCTCCCTTTGCTATTTACGTGCAAACTGAGATTTTATCGTCTTTTGAGAATCTATGTTAGAAATCGTTTTGCTCAGGAAATAATTAGCAAGAATCTTTTCTGGTTTCTCTAATTGCGCGAAGAGTATACCCATGTCTGTCGGAAAACTCTAGATGTCTCTTCAATTGAATAAGTACAATAAGCTCTCTCTTATTCCTTTTGAAATCACCACTCAACAGCCTCGATTGAGCCTTGAATTGGAATCTTGCATGTTAATACACTTATGCCACGATTCATTTGATCTTGATGGGTTTCTAGTAGTACTCTTATATTTTCAAGATTCCTCCGAGGATTTCTCATCACAAATACTGCAACAGGCAGATTCACTTGACCAATTGATCAGTTCTCTCACTTTTATATTAATCCAAGCTCGTATATTTCTTGTCATCGCTCTTTTTTGTCCTCATTGATGATGATGGAAATTTATTCATCCATATTAACATTCATTGTTAGAAATAGTCGTATTCATCATCATCACATTAATTAATTCCGAGTAAAGTTGATCAGTGGATTATGCGAATAATACATAATTGCGTGGTTCTGGTATTTTGCGATTGGAGTTATTCGAGAATTCAAGTGAGATGTATCTTTCTAAGCCTTATCTGAGGTACCTCTTCAATGCCAGTGCGATAGCAAACCGGTCCGGTACATACTAGTTTCTTTCTCATTCCTTATCTCGGGTGGTCTTTGTGAAGTTATCTATAATTTAGAAGTAAATATCGATATCTAATGATTTTATTTCTCAATTCGTTCAAACTGTAGACTGTTCCTAAGACATAGTATATTTTATTATGAATTTTACCCTTCATCTTGCTCTGCCTCTTCGATGGATTATTTGAAATTAATAAATCATAATCTTGTTAACGTAGTACACGTGTCGTGTGGGTCACAACTTGAGATAGTAGCTGCTTTCTCATGTTTCTTTTTTTCGTATCAATCCTTCAATCCTTCTTTGTATCGTGTTATACCTACTATACAAGATGGAATCAATACCTTTTTCTCCTCCGATTGATGAGCAAGGCATAAAAAAATATCCATAATCTTTCTGACTCGACAATATATAGCTGGAGCTAAAATTGAAAACTGGCGAGAAAAAACTGCGATTGTCTAATTAGAATCGGTGGTTGCGATGTTGGCACTCCCAAAATCCAATACAATCATTTCAATTACTCTTTCAGATCGGGAGTCTCAACAGTTCCGTCGCCGAGGCATGTATCCTCAGTTTAATTGAGCGCGGTTCTCCACTCGAGACGAGACACGTTGATTTATCGTTCCACGTTGTATACTGCTATGATCGGTGAAGAAGTGTCGCTTTTGTTCAGTGAAAAGCTTTTCCATTGTGATGACCCTGTCATCCTCTTCTGAGTATTGCAATCTCACCAATACTCGAGCAAACGCAAGACGTTGCGGAACCTTTTGGTTTGGAAAATGACGATCGTTTTTCAGAATTCGTTGTCCCTCATTGGATGCATTTATTCCAGTCATTCGTAATAGTATTGTTAGTACGACGTGATCTTACGCTAAAACTTTGGGAATCATCTTGATTCGGTGAGAAATGAGGATATCTCAGAGGGTTCAGACCAATAGGCCCTCTGTTCCGAGATACAGCTACAGACATTAGCATTGCCAGTATATCTATATATATGACATTTTAACACGAGCCTATATGGCCAATGCTAATGTTCATAGCTGTATCTCGGAACAGAGGGCCTATTGGTCTAAAGCCTCTGGGATATCTTCATTTCTTACCGAAACAAGATGATTCCCGGAGTTTTGGTCAAATCCGTGATCCACAAGGTTGACCCTCTAGTTGTCAGTACCGAGATATCTCACCGATTGCTCATTCTCTATGAGAACTGAATCGCTGTCGTTGTGTAGGGAGGCTCTAGAGTCCTTTATTTGCTCTCTTATTGTTACGAAGAAAGCGTACGGGGATTTCGTACCCTAGAGTCTTACATGTTTCGGCATGGACTCGGGAAGTTTTGTTATTCATTATAGATGTTGATTCAATTTACGGGCTTCTCGAGTTTTTTTTTGAACGATGTTTGGGCTTTGGTTGGCATCTGGTGTTACAAAATCTTCTGCAAAAATGCTAACTGCGCGTTATCATCTATGTTGAGTCAGGAAAGGTTTGTTTTTTAATGTGTAAAAATATTGAGCAAGTCTGGTGCGTTGACTGTAGCTGGCATTAATTGGTCCTTCAATCATTGGAAAAGTGTATGTGAGGCAGTTGGTTTCATTCCAAGTTAGGTAGGCCCTGTTCATTGTCGTATGCCAAATAAGTTGAATCGAGTCTAGAGGATATTTCTCGTGGTATAACCGCCGGAGGCCGAAAATCCACACCGAATCGAAATATGGGCAGCCTCCTGTTATCTTCATGGTGAAGATGATGAATTTTGTGATCTACTATCCTACATATTGCGCGTTTGGTTCGGGTTGGTGCATGTATCATTTGAATCTTGGTCTATAAAGAATTCGTATACATTACTAATCGCAGAAGTTGAACACACGGGACGATAGTTCGCAGTGTTGGTTTTCGGTTCGTTTGCTTCTTCAGAGTCGGTAGAATCTTGGCACGCTTCCCTACATCTGGAATTATTTGGTGATTGAACGGATCGTAATAGGTGGTCGAGAGCTATCGAATGAATGTTATCCACTCCGAGAGGGAGGTCAGTCTCTCGCGTGAGGCTGCATCCAGTCATCCGCGGTAGCTCCTTATAGAGATGATCCAGGCAATCGAGCCGTCCAATACCATGACACCACGAAGCGATGACACCCGAAATTGCGTCGCTGATGTGAGGCCCCACACCATACGGTAGCCGCGCTTCGAGCGAATCTCTGTCGCGTACAGCAACAGTTGCACCAGCAGCAGCACTAGGCAGCAGAACGAAGCGACTCTCGTGGCTAGCTGGATTGCATTGTGTGAATCTATCGGGCAATTTGCATGGGTATGTGCACGTGTTGCGGTGGCCATCCGCTGCCGAGCGCGCAATGTACGGCTTCGCGTGTCAGCGATACTCTGCACCTTAAACCGCCAGCCCGTTACCCACATGCCTTACCCACACACGCGTCATACTTGGCGCAATACCGTTCTCCCATCTCTCTCGCTCTCTCCTCTCTTTCTATGCTATTATGGCGGGAGGCTCCCGTTCGATTGATACTTCCATTATACACTGGCAGCACATTCCTGCCCGTGGCTCGCGGTCTGACACCAGGCCATCGCTCTGTCGTGATAATTAGGCCCCCTCCCACGCTCTTCTATCCAGTGAATCCCTCCACCATTTCGGTTCTAACTAAGGAGAGGTTGTGACGATTGGGAAACGGATTTGGCTCAATTTTTGGGAATCGTTTCCTTTTGGTACCAAAAGACCATATTCAGAATCGCGAACTCCAACGCTCGAGCGTTTTTGACCTACAGCCTGACACATTGCTGGTATACCTTATAAACGAGGTTTTTGGTACATCGA
>JAPYYZ010006050.1:0-10574 GCA_030522705.1 Eretmocerus eremicus | reverse complement strand
AAAATCAAGCCCGAAGGCATTGGAGCGGCAGTAGGGGTCTTAAAAGTGCGAGCGTATGGAAAAGCGTGTGGTTCGCATACTTACGAGAGAGAGAGAGAGAGAGAGGGAGAGAGAGGGAGAGAGAGAGAGGGGGGGAGAGAGAGATAGAGAAAGACATAAACGGGTCTTCCATATGCTCTCACCGCGAAAACTATCGTATGCACACAGAAACGCATCTACGTCTCAACAACTCTTCTCTCCATTCATCACTTACACAATGAATCCGTCCTTCATGTACTATTTTCTCACCTCAGAAGTCTTGCAGGGCCACTCATTCGAGATCATCTCGTCAGCGGCTCATTCTACGCATTATTATTATGTTGAGTTACGAAAATTCTGAATTCACAAGGAGTTGGGTCAAAATGGATTCGGGCGAGGTAGCATGGTTCAAACGGGCCAGGATGGACTGTGTGGGTCAAAATAAGCCGGGATGAGTCAAAATGGGCCTGAGCGCGGTGAAACAGAACAGGTCGTTTGAAATGAAGCGAGCTTTGGCAACGTGGATCGGGTGGGGGAAAAAATTGGGTAGTCCAAAATGGATTTCCGTGTGGCAGCTTGGCTTGGACGAGTCTCTCCTCGGACTAGATGAAACAAAAAATCATCTATTGATGATATTGATACAAGAGTGATTGATCGGACACCGAAGTAAATGATTGAGGATTATCAGATAGACATTGGAGGATTTTGGATTCCATGTGTCACAAGGAGCCTGTTCCCATCTTAGATGAAATGAGCTCTTGATCTCCAAGGTCACTGAGTTTGAGATGCATAGTATAACTATACTGGAATGGGTCGAAATCATTTAGTTCAATGATAAACTCATGAGAAAGACTGTTTGTATAAATACATTAGAAGACAATCGATTCGCCGCTTCTAGACGACGTCGAGTCTGAACCTGGAATAATTTCTGCACTCAGATTCATTCGAATTATTTCACTATACGTACCAATCATGGAATTGACTGTTCTCCTATGTAAGAATCGACTAAGCGGTGGATATCAGGTAATACACCCAAACGCAAAATCGGGACCAGAGTTTGAGCGAGGGGAATATGAACTGACGATACTGGACGAGCTACAAACCAGCAAACTCTTCGAATCGGAATCTTGAGAAGGTACTAATGAAACCCGAATCCCAAACTGGCGACAATATAGGCTATGAACCTGGTAACTAACAAACCCTCGAGACTGGAATCTCAGCGAGGTGTGATTCATCCCTGAACCCCAAGTAGGCGATGAACCCGCAAGCTGACGAATGCCCGAGACCAGAACTTCAGCGGAGTGTGATTCATCCCCAAATCCCAGACAGGATATAAGACAGCAATCTATTAAACCCTCGACGCTGGAATTCCAGTGAGGTGTGTTCCAACCCCAAATCCATATGAGGAAATCGAGGATCGCGCAAGGTCGAAAGCTCCGCGATCGTCAACTGTGCATCGGATGACTTTCGAAAGCTGAAAAAAATTCGAAACAGCCGTTAGAACCGTGTAGATCCGCGTCCGACCAATATTATGGATTACATTTCGATTTTGTTGCAAATGACATTATCTGATTCATTTGAGGATTCGTAAATAGTCTCAAGTGTATATGTTTGAGTATCTGTGAATATAGTCGCTCGATATCCCCTCTGAATTCTTGCAAAATGAGACGATGCGAGTAGGATAATGACAAACGTTCTCTGGTCCGCCTAAGGCTCATTTGGAATCATTTACTGATAGAATTCGCATAGAATGACGCCCAATCATGATATCACGCAACATCTGATTGATGATTATTCAAATAACTCCACAGACAAAGAGCTCGATAGCGCGTTAGGATACTTGCTGTTGTCAACGGATGACTCTAGGAGGGTTAGGATCGGTCGGCTCCGTCATGCTCTCATATTTGAAATTTGTCAGAGCTATTCTAGGGATGCCATCAAACATGAAACTATAGGTTTCAACTTGGGAATATCATCTGATTGTTGGAAAAAGCTCAATAAGTCATTGATGGATCACGATTTATTCCTCGACTTTCAATCTTTTAGAAAGTCCAAGAATATTGAGCTTGGAGGCAAAATTCAGCGTCAAAAGTGCATCTAGAGGATTGACGCAGAATCGGAGAGAATTTCAATCTCTTTTGATGAGAAAAGGGGAGAGAGAAACTTCAGTGAGAGAGAAATGGAAGATTTGTCCGTGAGCAACTTCTTTCGGGCGAATTCGACCCATAAAATTTCATCGCCTCTTCGATGATACTTCAATGGCAGATTAGACAATTTTGTTTTCCCTCCTCTCTCCTCACTCTATCGCTTCATTTTGGGTAATGCAGCGGAACTTTCACAAGTTCCTGCCTTTTTCTCTGCCAATCATAGGCGAGATATCAGATAAAAAGCGAATAAAAGACCCGAAGGGGGTACGATCAATTCTGCTGGCGAAGTTGAAGAAAAACGAATCGATCGAATAAGATCTTTCAGTCCAAAATTTGCGCAAAACTCTGAGTTGAAAGGAGAAAGACGAGAGAGATGATTATTTTGCAGGGGAGTTTTGGGACGAGCTATAAGATGAATGTGTGAAAATAGGAGTGAATATGAGTGTTTGAATCTCATAATATGATATAATATAATAGAATATAATTGTATGCTGAATGTTTGTATCTCAAGAATCATTGAGTTTTTTCCTCTTCAGATTATTGAATTCTTTTGTTTCAGAGGCAGCAAAGATCACACTCTGAAGGCTTCATTTCCGTTCATTGTGGAATTCTGATATGACGGAATAGCCAAAAAAGCTCCCGAGTAGTTAGAGTTCATTCATATGAACGCGTGCTGCGTCTATGCTCCGCATTTTACAGGCTTGAATGCTTTGTCAGCAGCTCCGTGCACTACGCACCCCAAGGTCGAAATTGAGTGAGATAGGAAGTACCAGTCGATTGTGCTTTTGGTGCTCGTTCAGAATCAGTTCGGAATTCGTTTATGGGTCTCTCAGTCTTTTTTTTAAGTCAAAAATGGTTCCGGGTGCTGGGTATTTTCTTGCAATTTTTTCCTCGCATACTACAACGCTCCCTGTTTGTGCTCTAGATCCAATGGATTGCTCGTAGCAAGTACTTCCGAGGATGATTTTTGTCATCTCAGAATAATTATTATATTCGAGTAGTAAAGTGAGAAGGTGCTTCTTTTGCATTGTTTCCTCGGGCATCCTTGCAAAATAACCCGAAAATGTTCAGATTTACCGATATGCAAAGATAGCATTCAGGCCAACTCGGACACGCCACACGTCAAATCGCGGTGCACCAGGAAAAGGTTCACGCTGCCTATATACGTAGGAGAAGTGTATTTAGACGAGATGCATAGGGCTTCGGGGTACTCGCAGATCACGTCGACCTCGGCTGACCTCGGTTCAGCTCAGTTTCCTGTGGTTATCTATATGTCAAGGATGCGAGGACTCCGTGCGTTGCGTGCGCGCCCGCAAGATCGTCTGCTCCGTAATTCATGCGTATGGAGGATTCCATCAAATTGCGACGAATGTAAGAATTATTTTGAGATGACGAGAATCATCCTCAAGAGTACTCGCGACGAGGAATTCATTAGATTTAGGGCACAAACGGGGAGTGCTGTAGTTTGCGAGGAAAAGTTGCCGAAATTTACCCAGCACCCTAAACCGTTCTTGATTTTTCAAGAAAAAACCAAAAGACCCACAAACTAATCCCAAACGGATTATGGACGAGCACAAAAAGTACAATCGACTGGTATTTTTCCGCTCACTCACTTCTGACCTTCGGGGGCGTAGTACACGAAGTTTTCATGGGGGTCTCTGTGACAGCGCGAGCAAGTACAACGGACAAGCGTGGAAGTTTAGAAAGAGATAATCGTAGAGAAGGAGAGAGAAAGGAGGGGAAGTTGAAGGGAAGAGTTAGCAGCTGGCAGTGCGCAGACAAGCAAGACGGATGTGTATCTGGGTTTCTGGCGAAACTCGTGTTCCAAAAATCCTCACACGTGCGGGTCACAGAAAGGTGTATGGTGTGAATGATTCCCGTCGGCCAGGTCAGTTCCCATACCACAAGGAATCGATTGGGACGAGTCGTCCTGGTTTGCGAAAGGGAAAACAAAGTGCATCATGGACGGAGCGACCAAGCTGCGACTCGGGGAATGGAGAGCGGTCGAATAGCGAATACTTGTGAGTTGTTAGTCCGAAATATTGAAAAGGTCTCCCTCTCCAGCGTAACGACCCAGATATGAGTCAGCAAGAGTAAGGGCACATCATATCTTTGGTAATTGTCCTAAGGGTGGCCAGAGAACTCGACGACTGTATACGGAATTCAATAAACTTTCGAAGGACATGCAGCAACGTCCCACAGTAAAAATAATATAGCTGTCAATGCGTGGTCATTGCATTAGTTCCAAGGTTGAGTCATAAATCCTATGGATCATGAATTTAACTCGCAACCCTATCACAACATTTTCAGGACTCGAAGTTTTCTATCCATCCCCGAGCGTCCCGAGCGCTGCTCGAGCACTCGTCGGGTTATACTTCGCATCCGCTCAATTTTTGGTCAAACCATTCGACCTTCTCAGATGCTGTGGTGAGAGAGGTTGGCTGCGATCGCAAGGCTCATAACCTGGATGAACGCACCGATGACGCAGCCAATTCTTTTCCCTGTAAAAATCAGTCAGCGTATAGTATAGTATGAGACCAAAAGCCAGACGGGTTTGGTAGAGGTCTGAGTTAGGTATTCCTATTGGCTGGTGTATCTTCCATCGACCCCTACATGTATGAGGAGGATAGTCCTTAGGAAATCTGTCCATGATGAAAATCCTCACATGTCAAAATCCTCTTAAAAGGAGTATTGACGTACGCGATCATGAGGAATGAGGGTTCCGACGACTTCCATATCTTACTAGTTCCCTGAATAATGAGCGACCTTTATCATTGGGGAGAACTAAGGTTCCATCGACAAGCATTTATTGTGCGTTCCCACGTATTTTGGTAGCTCGGAAGTCATCTCAGAACTTCAAGGAAATGAGTATTTCGTGAGCTTGCTCCTCCGTTCTGAAGCTATGAATCGAAGAAACAAGTACTATACATTCTGTGATAACCAGATTTATTCATTTTGTTCTTTCGAATGCATCACCTCCTCATTCGTCGGAAAATGACGACTCTTGTTCGGTCAATGATGATTCTGGTTACAAATTACGGTGATGATTTAAGAGCATCCCAGAAGATTCTCAACATGCCGATGGGTTACTATTCTGATTGCTTCCGACTCTTTTCCTCAAGTCCTCGTAGCATATCTTGTGTCCTGAAAGCGGGTTGTCTCAGTCATGAATGCATAACTGCTGCAAATCCATTAGATGGTATCTTCGGCGAAATTTCTCCCAAGAAGCAGTATACTACGTTTCAGTTCCAGAAGAGGACGCTGATAGACATACATAAGCAGAGGAAGGAAATATATGGACTTCTCCTTTCACCAATCCGAGCGAGCTTCCAGAATATACCCAGGAATCTAAAATGTTGAACAAAATGCAGTCATACTCTTTAATAGGACGAGAATCGAGCTGGTGAATATACGTTTGAATGAGAGGCTCAGATTGATAGCCTAGATTTCCCCAAGTCCACAGAAATGAGAGTTTTCAGCCCGAACACAATTCAAATGATGATTTCTGAGGTGAGCATTTGAGCAGCCGCAACTGCAAATTTGAAAGGCCGACGAGTATGATTCTGAGGATGGGAGGAATCTGAAGTTGAGAAGTGACATGATACGGACACAAGACCAGAGAGTTGCAAATTAACACTCTGATGTACTTGCAGTTGCAGCAGTTAGTCTTTTTGATATCGCCCACTTTTGGATCTTGGGTCACGGAGGTCTCAAATCTCAGGAAATATGTTCCATAGCTTGAAGAAAGTCGGATTCTACAGTGAAATGGCTCTAGAGGTCACTAATTCAGTTCTTTGTTCGGTAATCGCATTTTCAGAACTGCTGAATATTCCAACTTCCCATTCTCGAAGGGAAAGCACTGTTATCGTGTCAACGAAATTCTTGCCGAAGTGATGCTATCACTCCATTCTCCTCTTCTAATATACCTCTCAGCCATATGGAACAGAACTCTTCTCGTTCCTCTCACCGAGATCTATCAACTGCTCGTCACTTATTTTACATACGACCGGACCTTCCATAAAATAACATCACAACTTCCATCTCAATCTTACGATGGTATCTGTGTATATCGTTCTTCATCGTCCACAATAAATCCTGAAGGATCCGGTGGATTCTCTCGAAATTTCGAATACAGTGAATCATTAAATCAAAAACTGAAACTGTTCAAGGTTCTACATATCCAGTACATTTTTAATTGTGATATTTGAGGCCACCGCACAGTCTCGTCTGAGTGAACTAGATCTCAAAGGGGTCATTTTTTGGGAAAATTAGATCAGGGACACAAAAAATACTATCGTGTAGAGGAACGTTTGCTCATGGTCATAGTTAACTTTGTTACCGATGTAGAGGTCGCATTCCCAAGTAATAAATTCCAGAAGGCCTCTGGGAAGTCCAGGTTTGATCAACAGCCTAAAGTTGTTATTCAGAGTTGTGGAAATCGGGTAGGCGCAAATCATATGCCGGCTCAGAAATTCTCAGTTCCTACTGTTTGTTTGTAAAAAAAAAAACCGTCGAAGATCGCTGTTTCTCATTTTTTTTCGCGGAAAATACTGCACGAATCCTCTTTGTATTGACCGATGATGATCAATGTCGTTATTACACACATGTGTGATTTTTTTCAGTTCGCTAGTTCACGTAGATTTGGCACAAATCGAATTATTTGATGAAAAAGATTAAGGCGAGGCTAAGAGGACTCTATTCATCGTCTCTTCTGTGCCTAGTTTGAGCCATGAACTTTCCTCGCTGCATCTTAGACGGATCCGTTCGATAGAATATCGCTTCCCAGCGCGGATCTACTGAACCCGCTGATTTCGATGAGCATATGCACATTGCTCTACCGACAATACAACTCGCGACATTTCTGCAACGGCGGAGTCACCAACATCGCGTTCATGGATACTGCAATGCCGTTGCAAGAATATCGCGAGTTGTATTGTAGGTAGAGCAATGTGCATGTGCTTATTGGAATCAGTAGGTTCGGGAGATTCACGCTATGGAGCGATATCGTGTCAAACGGATTTCTCTACAATGCAGAGAGCAAAGTTCATGGCTCCAACTAGGTCCATAGCAGACAAAAAATAGAGTCCTTACGACCTGGCGTCACACTTCAGCGCCAATTCCCCAAGCTCTGGGAGAACATACATCAATCTGGCTTGGTAAGTCAAGAGCTGGCAAGCCTTAACTACCAATCCCGGATAGCAGCTAACAAGTCGAGGGTCAATCTCGCGGATCGCGGATTTAGCCAAAACTTTGGTAATCGTCTTTTTTTCGGTGAGAAATGAAGATATCTGAGAGGATTCAGTCCCATAGGACCTCTGTTCCGAGGTATAGCCGTGAACATTAGCATTGCCCGTATACACCCGTGTTGAAAAGTCATAGACATAGATACACTGGCAATGCTAATGTTCACGGCTGTACCTCGGAACAGAGCGCCTATGGGACTCAACCCTCTCGAATATCTTCAATTCTCACCGGAAAGAGTTAATTACGAAAGGTTTGGCCAAATCTGCGATCCGCAAGGTTGACCCTCCACTTGTTAGTGATTTCTGTTATTTAGATGGTTCAAAATTAACGTTTTCCGGGATATTCCATTTGAGCTATGAGCAAATGGAATAACTTTGCAGTTATTCGTCCGATCGGAAAACCAATGACGTCATTCGATTGTTGTCATTAGGTTCCGCAATATTACGAGGAAAAGGAAATCACTCCCCCGACCGATAACGCCAGAGATACATTTTTCCCAAAAAAACGACATCTTCGGCACTACTTATTGATGAGGAATCGGATTACACCGACTGGACAATCGATATTTGAACTATATGTAGAGAAATCAAACTGTCACTCTCCTAGGATTACTTGATGATGGCGAATGTGGAAAAGTAACGAGAGGAAAAGCAGCACCCCAAGTGCCATGTGCCGCGGAGGGGGGTAACCGCGAGAACCGCTCTGAGCCGCGCGCGAAGAGCGAGTGACACGCTTCAAACTTGATGGCGCGTCGAGAAATAGCGATATCTCGGGAACTTCCCAACTGATCGGGACTATTATTTTCTAAATCTGGGGGAGTTTCCGAGGAGAACGAGGATGGGCTAGCCAGAAATCTGAATAATCGAGCTTTGGGAATATGGAGCGTCGATCCACCCGATAGTGGAGTTTTATCACGTTCAGCATGAGATGATTGACTGAATTCAATCCCAATCAACAACTTATCCTTGGTCGTGATTTGACAAGTCTGCAAGTAATTCAAATCACTTGTATGGAACGAACAAGTAAGTAATCACCCAAGTTTATCCTTATATTTCCAAAACTTGTCATCCTCTGGATTTCTGCCTACCTTATCCTCATTATTTTTAGAAGCTACCCCCAACTAGGACAATAATGCTTTGATTGGTGGGGAGATTGGGAAATATCGCCATTCCTTGAAGCGCCGGCGAATTTGAGGCGCGCGATTCGTTTTTTGCGAGCGGTCCTCGCAGCTTCCCGCTCCCCACAGAGGCCGCCGCGCAGTGGGGCAGAAACAGTAATTTTTGGCAAAAATCGGCGCCGTGCGAGTATTTGAGCTATCGGAATGATTCAAAATGGAATCTCTTCGTCTTTTTTAGCTCTACACGGATTTTGTTGAGAGCAATTTTTTGTGTTCAAAATATGGTTATGAGTCAAATTTGAGCAGAATCAGAGGTCCATCACACAGACTGGGTAGTAGGGGCTCGTCTTGAGCGACTTGTGCCATCATGAGAATAATTTTTATGCCCCCTGGATGATGATATCTATGCTTTGTGACCAGGTAAAGGGTCGGGGTTTGCTGCCGAGCATGTGGAGGGTCAATTTTCGTCCAGATCATTTTAGAAAAAACTATGAATCGAGCGCTATTCATCGATTCGAGTTATGAATCCGTGCTTGTGCCACCTCGAAATCGATTGGCACACCCCATGCCATCGAACATCTCCCATTTGTGACCGGAGAGAGGTTCGGGGATGGCCGCCAAGGTCACCGAGATCGATTACAAGGAAGAATCCTCGAGTCAAATTTGTGCGAAATTGGCTGAAAATGACGAGTTCATCGGCAATTGTCCATCTTTGCGACCAAATAGAGGATCGGGATTTGACGCCAGAAAGTTTGGGAAGCTGATTTAGGGCGAAATTTTCTTGATGATTACTGCTCAGCCGTGGGCGGTGATGGATTTCCGACCCAAATCTGTCATTCTGCCACCGCCAAAGTACTCTAGGCGCTCCTTGATGGAGGAGACCTAGCATTTGCGATCAGGTCAAGGTTAGGGGGTAGACGCCGAGCATGTGGAGGATCGATTTTCGTCCAGATCATTTTCAAAAAAAACTATGAATCGAGTGCTATTCACCGATTCGAGTTATGAATCCGTGCTTGTGCCATCGCTGAATCGATTGTCATACCCCCTGCCATCGGATATCTCCCGTTTGTGACCAAAAAGAGGTTCAAAGATGGCCGCCAAGGTCGCCGAAATCGATTCTAAGAAAGATTCCTTCAGTCAGATTGGGGCGAAATTCACTGTCAATGTCGAGTCCATCGGTGCGGGTGGATTTTTGGTATGAAAATGATCTCGTGCCAATTCCGAGCATCATTGTCCACTATTTGCGACCAGATAGGGAATCGGGAATTGCCGCCAAGACTCTGGGCGTCGATTTTGGGCAGGTTGCACTAAGAGAAAGTCACGAATTGACCATAAATCACGAATCCGACTGACGAAATCATCCAGGCGCCATCTTGAGAACGGCGTAAGGGCATGCTTACATCAAAGACTTATTATATTGCGACCACGGAGAACACTGCGAATGGCTGCCAGGATTGCTTACACGAGGGGTATCGCGATCAAGTCTCGTGTGGAAAATTAGACGAGACCTATGAGGATCGATTCAATGCATGGAACGATCTCGTGCCGAATCGAAATCGCTCGAAATACATTCCACACATTATCGCTCATCATTTGTGGCCAGATAGAGGCTCGGAAACAGCCGCCAGGAACGCTGGAAAGTCGATGTCGGACAAGATCATCTCATATGTCTGCTGCAAATCAATGAGCGATGACGAATTTTGGACAGAAATTCGTCATTGTGCCACCACCAGAACGATCTAGCCAGATTTTTGCGAGGAAACCGTAGAGTTTGAGCCCAAGAAGGAAGTTGGGAATGGCCGCCAAGATGCTGGGGATCGATCTTTGGCCGGTTCCGGCGCACAGTGGGCGATTCCAGAAATTTTTCTTTCAAAACTCAATATCTCCAGATTGACTGGTCCGATCTTGATGATTCAGAAACGATATTGAAGCTCAGACTATATACTATCCATGAAAAATCCTAAACATCCGATTTTTTCATGTGAGGTTATAGAAAATGTAGCAACAAAATGGCCGATTTCTGCAAAAAGCGCGTATTTTGAGAGTAA
>JAPYYZ010006042.1:0-14225 GCA_030522705.1 Eretmocerus eremicus | reverse complement strand
GACTTTTTGTATATAGTAGTTCTCTTAAGTATCGTGAACACGATTTTGATTTCGATCGGAGTGATAATCGGGTATTACATGATAGAGATTCGATGCCAAGATGTTTGCAACTTTCTGAATTTGCCTTGATTCCCGAGCAGACTAATGGATAAAAAGCTCTGATTTCGATTTGCATTTTTCTGTGCTTGATCCCTGTCGTTCTTGCTTCATACCTAGCTTATGTATTCCATTCAATAGCAAAGTGCGAAAAATTGTATGGAAAAAAATATAACTTTCTAATCATCGTCTTCATAGAGTGATAGACTCATACCTGCGACGAAAGCGATTTGCTCACGATTAGATTTGACTACGAGATTCCCGAGCTGTAGGATTCGATTCCTGGCTCGAAACTTATTGAAATTGACCAATTGAGCATAACGGTATGTCACAGAATCATTGCAGCATTCTTGGTCCATATAATTGTCATCTATCACTTTTCATGCTCTCCTCGTCCAATGAATTTAGTCGGTACAACATCCACGTTTACACCATGCGTGCAAAGCCACACACACGACAATTCGGCTAGTGCAATTGCGCAAACGTCACGCAGATCTAAAATCACTTCCACGGCGAGAGTTAAGCGTGCTGTCCGACCATAAATCTAACATTCATTGTGACCAGCGCAGTGGATTCTTCATCGATCTCAGACGGCGCGCGTCGGACGTCCGGAGTCTCCAAACGGCTGATATGGGGCAAGCAGCCGTCCTTCACGGGTGGAAGACGGAGTGGTCTTGGCTAACTTTTCGTGATCTCTCCTTGGCTGCGAGGGACGATATCTGTATCATCAATCCCAACGAAATTCATTGATCTCTCTTTCCCGGATTTCACTGTCTCCACTCGATCCTTCGCTTAAAGACGTGTTCTCTACGACGACTCGATCTTCCTCTCTTCGTATTGTCGCACCCCCCTGTCGTGCTTGAGTGACTGAGTCTAGTCTCCTGAGGATACCAAGCTCGAACACCAATTGAATCAAGACTATTTTGTACCTAGATATCTAGCTCGCTGTATCTTTGTTCTCATGCGTCAATACTATTCTCGACGTGTGTGATTTATATCAGAAAGGACGGATAATAAGCAGCTTGCAAGATTGAAGTATTTTAGAATTCTTACCATGATTAGTCACCACGTGGCTTCACCTCACGAGGTGGCACTCATAAATGTTGACATCCTCACAAATCCTCAAAGTCAGTACAAACAGGTCGTCACAGTCATGAACTGAATAACCGAATAATTATTGCTTTTTCATGACAAGTTTATATCATCACTTTTGGAAATTTCTTGCTGGCATCAACACGGCAATATCCAAACCTGCGCTGACTTGCTATCAAGCAAGCAGTCATGAGTGTCGAAGTAAGTATTCTTGCGAATTGAATTTATAATTTTCCGACCTATTCCGTGGAAACTGAAACTTTCTGCCTGTTCTGAATCGAAGGATTCGCACTTCAGGAAGTGACAATACCCCAATGTAACGATGGTTTCGTCGAAACGACGATATGGACCGATGAAATGTAGCGCCGCTACGCGAGAATCGTCCAAGAAGTGTTTATATATTAGGTCACATTTTTGGGGTAAACATTTTTCGCTTCAAAATTCAGTCTTTCGAAAAAGTTGGTTATGGACAATCGGAAAGCCGCTAGAAATGCACCCGGTAACAGAAAATATGGTTCACGCATGTATCAAAGGACGGAAATTGGTTCCAACAAAGTTACCCCATTTGACGGTGATCATTCTTACGTCTATTTCCAACAATTCCTGATGAAATTGTCCATTTTGACTCAAATGGACCCAAACTCCTCTGGTTTGGACCGGTCTATTTGTCTATGAACAGAGATTTTTGAAATGATTAGGTTGAGATGATCCAAAAAAGAACAGATGCGAACCGAGCTGGACAAATTCAAGATCTAGATACGAAAAAATACTACGAATCGTATCTGTAGGGGGGTTAAGAATTCACTTGATATTCGCTGAATGATTTTAGTAGTTTGCAGCCTGCAAATTTTCAAAGTTTTGCGGCTTTTCTATGAAGGCTCCATTCGATCGCACTCCTTTCTATTTTCGATTAATATCCTCCTATTCGCTTCCCTCAAAACTTTCTCGTTCTCTCGAGTCAGACGGATCTGGATAGACGCAATAGCAGGTGAATTCGCGCGATCGAGTTTGAAATCGAATCATTCGTGCACTCCCTTTTTCCTACCTCGAAAAGAAATTCTCAAAGTTTAACTCCTCTATTTGATGCCTCGGGCCAGCTCTCGGTGCGGAAAAACTATTTTGGACAAATGAACCACAATCGCGATTGATTGAACGGGCTCCGGCTGGCTGCGGACAAAATCGATATAGGGCTAGCTCTCTCTCTCTCTTTCGCCCGGGCCATTTTCGCTCGCGGACGGATGTTGTCGATGGCCAGTTCCCCGCGGACGAATCTCGTATTCCAAATAGCGGCAAATATCGGGGACTCTGCAGGTGGACGCGTCGTTCGCCCATTTCCTCCTCTGTCCTTTTTCCTTTTGTAACGTATATTGCCGGTCCGTTAATTTGTTAACTGCTAATTCGCTCCGATGTTGACAATTCGATTCCACCACCTCATCGCTTTAACGTGTACACGTCCATTCCCGTTCGAGGCGCAGGAAAATTTTTCTCTACACTTTTTCAGTAGAGTTTTCAACAGCTCATCGAGCGAGAATGTCCGTGTAGATTATAACAGGCACGGCCGATAAATTTTCAAGCGTTTCGATACACTAATTCGACTCTGGGTGTTAAAATTCTCCAGTTCATTGGAGGATTCCACGAGCGTTCCGACAAATTGGGAGGCAATTATATCATGAAAATCTGTCTATACTCAGATGATCACGTGAATCAAATGAATGATCGAATCAACTAATGATAACGGAAACTCTCAAGGAAGCCAAATTGATGGATCCCAAAAATAAATCTACGTGAGATCACGAATGAATATGAGTTGGTCAGGATCAGTCAGGATGGAATGGATGGTGAGGGGAAAAAGGAAAAGTAAGAAAAATGAAGGAGATTCGCCAGATTGAATACAAAGCTTTCTCTTTGAGAAAACAAAAGACCCCATACGCAAGATGAGTACTCGAAGCTCTTTGCTCTTATTGAATGATGAAACAACTCTCTCAAGTAGCTGTCCACGTCACGAATAATAATTGATATTTTCTTGGTTTTTCAAATTTTTCTGTGATTTCTGTATGGAACTCATCAATAGGTCCAGAGGCATAGTTGACACCATTCACGACGCAAAATTTTCTGTGTATATTTTCAACTTCTTTTATGGGAAAATTGTTATGTATTGTTATTTATTTTGTTCCACTTTTTATAGGAAAGTGGAGGAAATCCTGCTAATTCTCCCAGAGGGAGAGGAAGAATCTAGTCCTATCGACTGCCGCGATTTCTAGACTAGTTAGAAGTCTGTGCGTTCAATAGTTTTTGCAAACTTTGTGCGCATTATTTACAAAAACTATTGCACGTACAGACCTCTAGCTTTTTGAAAATTTCGGCAATCGATTGGATCATATTCGTTCTCCTCGTTTTGTTTTATCTTATTCAATCTTCCTATAAAATTGTTTTGATTACAAAGCTGACAGCGCGACCGCGACGCAGACGCTGCACGGCTACGACATGCCCCAAAACTCTTAATTAATCTCATCACGAGTTGATGCTTCCAAACCTCGGAAACTAGTCGTATCCAAAGACCTCAATATTTCCAGGGAAAAAGCTTTCCGAGAATCTTTGCATGAGTCGATATCTTTTATAGAGGGTTTTTAAAGATTACCCATTTCTTCAATCAACAAAAGTGATCAATCTCTGTCAAAATACGCTGAAATTCGTGAAGTGACCAAATGATTCGTGGTCCAAAACCTGGACATGAAAATTCCACACAGAATCTGAGAGTACTTTGGAAGGGTACCTTAAGCTTGCGATGAGCTCGTGTATACGAGATGCTAATATCTCAACTACTCATCTGAGCACAACATTCAACATTCCGTCCAAACAACAAGTACTCGAGTCGAGTTTGGAAGTAGCTTGGATATTCCTAGCCCAAAGTTGGTTAATCAGTTGAGCAAATGTCTTTTTTGCAATGATTATCTCGTGAAGTAGGTCATCCAACTAAAGACTATTTGAGAGCTTGAATGGGCAAGGAAGAAGAAGAAGCAGGCCGAAGACAAAAGGGGCGAGGCGCAAGTTTCGCGCAACTCCTGGATACAATGAGAAAAATCTATTAACAACGAGACTCGTCGTATTGCAAAGAAGCGAGAGCGAAGAAAAGTTTGAAACCATGTGGAATGCCCAAACGAAATTTCTCGAAGCAAAATAAGGCTCATTCTTCTTCCCGCGAATGACTCGTGGTCGTTCCTAAAACTTCTCTTTGTGAGGAAACGTTCTGAATGACATCTGGAGCTGGGACTAATTTGAACTCGAATTTAAAGATACAACTCCATCCCAGACAATGGAGCTGGAATTACGAAAAGCTTTGCTTATTCAGCGTCAAATTATGCGGGAGGCTCAATGTCATAATTGGATAAGCTCGCTCGGAACATAAACGTGGGCCCATCCGTGCGCGGAAAACTGAATGAGATTCGTGTAATCAGCTATTTTTCGGGTCTCTGTGCACGATTCGAGGGGTTTGAATGTGTTGCTAATGTCTTCCACGTACGGTGCACAGGTCAATAATAGCGGTGGGATGTACAATGGACGTTACGTTCATTTGGCTGACTCTCTGATGTGGCTGCATTATCCACGGTCTGTGAGCTGGCTTGACTCTGCTAAAAGCTACAGCTCATTGTCGGTACAATGGTGAGGCGCATGTACGTGTTTCCACTCCTGAATATCCTTCGTACCTCGGAATAATCTGTCTAGAAATCCTAATATTCGTATCATTCTAGTTCCACTGTCCGTTGCTCACCTCTTGCTTCAAAGAATTAATTTCTAAACACGCCGTTATTATTTGGGAAATGGTTTGTTTTTGTGCTAAGTTGGCGTACCGTATGCAACTCACAATCCTCATATTAGAGGAGTAACTACTGGGCACTAACGAGGAGAGGACCCAACCTCCGGGAGCCCAATCTTGCTAGAAATTTTTTTACACATTCTTTGAACCGAAAAAATATACCCGTATTTTTTGTTTAGTCCAATGGGCCTCCTCTTCAAAGATATAGCGAGAAACATTAAAATTGCCCATACAGGCCCATGTTAGAATGTTGCATACATAGGTATACTTGCAATACTAAAGTTTCTGTCTGTATCTTCGGAGGAGAGGCCCATGTCATTGGTCTAATAGACCAAACAAAAAAATACGGGTATCTTTTTTTGGGTCAACGGATGTGTAAAAAAATTTTCAGCAAGATTGGGCTCCCAAAGGTCGTGTCCTCTTCTTGTAATTGCAATTCAGCTTCCCAATTCGTAATTCCTTGAGGGATTTGTCGAATTTGCGGATTTGAAGTCATCAAGATTTCAAAATTCGAAGAATGAGAGAAATCTTCAACGTTTTGTTCGTTTTCTTGGAAAGCATCATATTTAAACGCTTGCGCGAATATTTCGACTGAGCTGAGCCGTCATGGCACAACTTGGATTTTTAAAAAAAGGTCGATTCACTGAACGCATTACTACGTGCTACATCAAACCTCTTCGATCTAAACTATTCCAGGATATCGATTCTCGATTCAGTTTGTTGATTCTAGAATTTTTGTAATTTTGGTCAAACGCTCGAACAAATGGGTGTAAAAATGTTGGGCACGCCTCCGGAATGGTAAGGAATTTACCAGACTGAGCCCGCGCTCATGGTTCAAATTACCTCACGAATGAGAACATAAATTTGAATCGCAATTGAAGATTTCTTAAGCTATGATCTAATCATGACAAGAAGCCTTCAGATCAGAATGAGCTGTGAAGGTATGCTGCCCTGGATCCTTATGAATCCATGCTTTCGGATCTCTTTCATCGAGAAAAACAGTCTCGAGGCATGTGGTTCTGCTCGAGAAAAAAATAGCTTATTTATATCGTGAATTATCTATTTTGAGTCTTTATTTCTAGATTGAGCATTCTATACCCATATAAATAATGTAATATTCACAATATACTCAGGAGAAACCATGATCGATCTCAAATTCTGAAAGAAATGAGGTAGTTCATGATCGAAGCTATCCCATCATAACCCTTGAACCGCGTAAGAGAAATATTCTCTCACTCGCTAATTCAAAGCAAAATTACACAATAAGTGTAAAATTGATGGAAAGGTTCCCTACTGTCCTTGAGGTCTTCGATCATATTCACCAGAATACGTAGGTTGTCCTTACTTACCATACGTTTACGTCTTCTCGACCGTACAAAATTATGCATATTCCTATCAGTGCATTGAAGAAGAGTCATGTCGTTCAACGATTCAAATTTTCCTCGATAGACGGACCAAAATTGCACGATGAAGGAAAACTCCGACTCTTTTCAGTAACCCGGCGCCGCGCCGTAGGACAGGGTAGTAACGAGCGTAAAAGGCAACGACCTCGATGCGTAAAAATATATCAAGGGAGAATGCATTCCGTTGACGCGCACGTGACTGGCAGCCCCCTCGCATTAGCACCCTAATGAAGTGCACAACGCGCGTATGTTCTTGAGGATCTATAAACTCATAGCCGCTTTCATGTGGCGAAATAAACAAATTAATAACCCTCTTTTGGCTTTGATGACAATGCCATTGGGACGTGAATATATTAATGCCTGCAATATTTGATATTTATATGATAGCTACAACATAGTTGAAGCGAATTCAGACGACTTTATATAAGGTTAGGCAATGAAATACGTTCCGGATTTCAGATCTTTTCCAGAATCAGGTATACGATGTTATAGAGACACAATGAGGTGGTGCGGCGTATTCTTTCTGTCGAGTTCGATTTCAATTCGTTATTGCATCGTTTTGATAGGATCCAAAGCTCTACGTTTTTGGAAAAATCGGCACTTCACAGTCAGTAAAAATGCGTCATTTCAAGAGCTATATCACTTCGACTCGTGAATATTTTTTGGAATTATTGATAAGATGATCGTTAAGATTGCATCAGAATTTTATGGTGTAGCAGCATGATAAATGGAGAAAAATTTGGACAGTCGATTTTCACGAAGAATAAAAAAAAGTTTGATATCTCAAAATGATAATTTTCGTTTTGATGAAAATTTGATTGGAAACTTGTAAAACCAAAAGAAATGAAATGCGATTGGTTTGGTGACCGCTAAAGATGGAGAGTGAGGCAACAAAATATTTTCTGAAATTCAAGAAGGGCTTATACGTAAACCATGTGATAACTTGAAGGAGAAGCTCCGCAAAGGAAGCGTCTGGTCTGTGACTACGTTAATGTTGAACAGATAGGCGAAATGAACCACAACTTATCGCAGGGGAAGCGAAGGAGGGGGGGGGCTAGAAAATTCCAAAGGATTACATGTACTTCGGAATTTTGTTGTTTTGAATGTACACCGATGAACCATAATTAGGGCGTATGCCGGCCCTTCGCCGACAAGGAGAGTTCAAGGAGTTTGGCTTATGGATTTATCTGAAACTTCGGGAATCGCCTCTTTTTTGCACCAGAAGACGTCTGTGTAAAGCCGCAGAGTCTAACGTTCAAGCATTTCCGAGCTACTAGTCTAATTCATTAGGCCAGTTATGGGCGTGTACAAATAGCCAATAGTATTATCTTAGAATACATCTCAAAAAAGTTTGGGCGTTAGACTCTGCGGCTCTACATATAAACTGTTGGTGCTAATAGGAGATGATTCTCAAAGTTCCAGCCCAATCCGTGACCCAAACTCCTCGGGATTCCCTTGTGAACTAACTCATGGTCAAGTCATAAAAAGTCAATTCTTCTCATGAAGAATATGAATCATTGATCTCATCTCAGAGTTTCTAAGCAAGAAAATGGAAGAGTCTAGAGTACAATATTGGAATCTAGCGACATTCTCATTTTGCGCCCATGAGCTGTGGGATTCAACTGCGACAATGATCTTTATTAACTTTCAGATGGTCATAATTGGTTCCAGATATCATGCTCCAAGATTTGTTCCCATCCTGAATGGAGGAAAATAATGTTTGGAAGAATTTAACGAAGTATGACCGCATTTGATACTCTCGTTAACATCGCAGTGTCTCAATGAGTGGGGGGAACCGTGTTTGCCGCATGGAGATTGAATAATTATTCTACGAAATCAGATTTCTCACGTTGCGTGACGAGTGGAGCACCTTCCACTCTCGTCAGCCTTCATATGTGGTACTTTACCTCAACTGAATTCTACATCCTCTAAAAATCTTTGTGGAAAAACGTCATCGAACGACGAAGAGACACTACATAATCGAACTCGCTCGATCAGACCTCGAGTTAAAAGAATGAGCGCTGTCGACAGACGTCCATTGCGTCAAAATGATGAAATCAGTCATGTTTGGCGAGATGAACCCTCATACTTTCAAAGCGCGCTCGCTTCCAATTCTCAAGAACTCGATATACAATACGCGAAACATCCTCAAAAAAAAGCGGATGAATTCCGCTCCGAATCGCCCCATCTCTGTCGATGAAAATTTCCCAGCGAGACCTCTCATGCGCCCGCAGACCAGAGCGATACGCTCCATATACTCGGCGGCCATATCATCTCCCGCACATCGTCCCGGGCAGCACTTTTTCGAGATCGAAGAGCGGCTCGCATTCATTCGATATTGAAGCCCGCTCCATTCTCTCAAACCGCTCGCTCTCTTTCTCCCTCTCTATATCTCGCCCCAATGAATGCAGCCAGCCGCAGCTCGGGGAAAAGAGGGCAGCTTCGCCCGCGGGCGTCGTATCATCTGCCGATCGGTGCTTCACATCGCCAAGAGCAGACTGGCTCCCTCGTCCGAGCGAATTCGGCGCCTCATGAAATATTTATCCGCCGCAGCCGCAGACTCGCGGCCGCAGAGAGCGAGGACAGCTTGAGCCCGCAAGAGTCCAAGACAAAAGGTGCGAGAGCGGCACGTTCGCCGGGACGGATGGAACTCTGCGGCCTCTTTATCTATATATCGCCGAGATGAGCCCGTGGAAAAAGGAAAACACGAGAAAGAGGGATGGGAACGGAGGAGCGATGCGAGAAACGCAAAGAATGCATTGCGCGGGGTGAGGGAACGAGGGAGAGAGGGAGAGAGCCGAACGAACGCTATGACCCACATTTGGACCGCGGGGATATAGGGGTGGAGGCGCGGCCAGCGTGGGCTATCGATTCACTTCGCTCTTAAACACAGACCCCATTTCATTTCATCCGACCTCACTTATCGCTTAGTGCCTCCCAGCCCGAGCCCCTCCCTTCCCTCTCGCGCTATCTTTCCCTCTCGCAGTGATACGGCCTACACCAGCCCCCGACCAGCTGACTGCCTCTCGGCCCATTCCCTCTTCCTCGATTCGTACTTTTTCCTCATTTGTGCTCTCGGATCTCGTCTATGGCCCTTTGCAGATGCTATCCGCAACCTTCGTTGCCTGGTTTCTCTTCCACGCTGATCAGCGCCATCCACTCGATACAAGTGATGACGCGAGCGAGCTCTCATCAGCCTATGCGTCGGGTCGGACCTATCGCGCTTCGAACTCAAGTTGACAATCATTCTCTGTGAGATTCGAGTCAGCTGATTATTCGAGGTACTTTTGTGTAGGTACTTTTTGGTTAGTTTGAGAAGAGGAATCGGGTCATGGGAGGCATTTGATGGCCACAGTTCATCTGGCTTTCCCTGCACAGAGCTGCCGAAATTCTCCAGGTTTTTTCTACTTCATTCAGTTCGCGGAGGGTGCAAGAGCCTAACTCCGTACTGAGGCAAAATGGACAGGGGAGGGCAAAATGGACAGAGTGAGGTTAAATGGATCGGGCAGTGTAGAATGACTCGGGGTGGGGCAATATGGATAGGGTAGGTCAAAATGGGCAGGGTAAGGTAACATGGGTGGGGTGGACCCTTTTACCCCACCCTGTCCATATTGCCGCACCCCAAGCTACTCTGTACTGCCCGACCTATCTTACCACACCCTGCCCATTTTGACCTACCCTATCCATATTGCCCCACCCCGAGCCATTCTGCACCGCCCGATCCATTCAATCCTACTCTGTCCATTTTGCCCCACTCTGACCATTTTGCCTCAGTCCGGAGTTAGGCTCGCGCACGCCCAGCAAACTGTTTACTTACGATATGTATCGCTTGACCGAGTCATTTTGGTAGATGACGTGAGCCCGTTTGCTCGTTAGCGCTAACTGTCCTCAACGTACGTTACATTACCTCAACGTTGCTTACTTTCGCGACCGTAGCTCCGATAGTGGGAAGAAAATAGCTCTAAAGCTGTATGATATTGTGCGAAACTGTGCTCGGAGAGTGAGTTTGGCACGAGGAACTTGTAACACTCGCTTCGCTCGTGTCACTTATTGCTCTTCTACCTAACTATCTGTCCACGTATGGTATCAGAGAATAATATCGTTACATTGTTCCGAAGACTCGTATATCTTGATAGGGCACCACCACAATGGCACTGGCCAGGTATCCACATCAGAGGATTAATCATAGCTACCCAGCCTGACCCTCGGGTGGAACGCGTTGAACTCCTTTCGGAGCCCGGGGGCGGGGGGGGGGGGCAACCAACCATTCTGGGGGACCCGACGGTATTGTGGCAGTCCCCTCGGGGGCTCCTCCTGGAGGCTCCCAAATTTTTTGATCGGGTTTGAACACGGGGTTTGCATGATGCTTGAGTTGAACGTCTCAGTGCGTGTCTGTTTTAGCACTAGATTAAATTTTGAACAACGTTCCGAAACTGAACTATATCGCGCGGAACTTGATGGCCTGTGCTAGATGAAATGGTTCGTTCTACTGTCAGTTGTTAGCAAATAGAGACAAGCGAAGCTAATCGCACCAGCTTTCACGAGGTAGGATCCCGTTTTCCCGATATAATGGGCTCATATTCTTCCGTTTTTGCTGACCAGGGGCGAATCGCACGGCAGCACTCTTGCATCTGCAAAGTTTGGCCCAGACTTCTTCAGATAGATCAAGAAATGGGCTCAGAAAGTGAAGAAATATCAGAGATTCGATCAGAATGATACGGATTTCAGGTGGCAAGCAATCCGCGTATTTTCAAAGTCTGGATAGTTCTGCATAGCATTTTCTTTATATCCCATTACATGGATTTCACATCGATAATGTACTGTCAAGGGTGACTCTGAGGAAATTCATTGAGTCACTGATGAAGAATAGACACATCGCCGAGTGGAAGGATAGGTGGAGGGTTTTTACGAACGATGCTCGTGAATCTTCCTGATTGAAACCAGCACGCGACGGTCTTTTCGGCATTCATGCGGTGCTTATTGCCCTTCCTCTAATTTGCCATCCTGGCAAGATCTTAATTGACTTCACTCACAATCTCGATAATGAATTCTGATGTCATCTGCATGAATGTAACGAGAACAGTACTGAAGATGCATCACTCACGACAATGGTAAAGAAAATGGTGGACCATTGAAGGTACCTTGTAGAACTCCCGGTTTTGGAATACCGGAGTGGATGTGAAGCCATCTGATGTGAGCCCACTTACAAGCCATATCGGAGAAGTCGAGATAACTCAATTTATGGCTGAGAAGACTATTTTTGGGGATATCGAAGGCCCTCAAGAAATCAATTCTAACAAACAATCGATTAAAACGAACAAAAGTAGAAATTGTGAGGGGACTAGGGCTGACCCGTCTGAACTTGCTTGGGTAAAGGTATTATTGGGTTCTGACGTTGATTGCTACGCCTCTAGCAGCAAAAGCGACGAACTAATATTAGATTACACGCTGTGATACTGGCAGCGCCGCAGGTGGAGGATTTGGAACTATTATTAGCTGAGTAACTAACACGGTATGTCAAAGGCCGATTGACTGTCGAAAAATCAGTCAAAGCTCTTGAAATAAATGGGTGGTATTTCAGTTTTTTATGAGAAATGAATACGTTTTCCAGTTGCTCAAATCTCACCAAGACCACTCATGAATCTATCAACATATACCTTCGATGCTCTAGAGACGATGTTCATTAATCAGTTAAACGTCTCTTACCCATAATTTTTTGACTTTCCATCGCTCGCAGTTATTTGTGGACGAAAATGCTCGATCTCTAGAATGATTGAATCGTTGCTTTCGGAGGTTTATATCATTCGAATATTGATTAGAAAAGTTTTCGTGCTATATGAGCGCCTCCACTCCTCGGAACGTCTGAAATTCCACGATGTTTGCTCTGAGTAATTCGGCATCTCAGATTCCTCACTACGAGCAGCCACTTCTCCCGAGCTTGTCATCTTTTCCTCGCTCCTGCCTCTTTCAAGTCGTACAGCTCAATCACTTTGAATTTGTTTGCGTTCGGTTCCACCCCATCGACTTCATCGGCGCTACAAACTCGAAGGCTTTTACTCACTTTCCTCCAAGCTACAAATGATTGCGCTTCTTTTTCGGTACGCTCCGTCTCGGATCCTTGATCTACTTTTCAATTTCGCCCCCCCCCCCCTCCCCAAGTCATGTATCTCTTGCCTCGAGCTCACTCATCATTTGCAAGCTCCCCAAGCTTTTTCTCCTCGTCTCTTGGGATTCCTCGATTTTTCCTCCATACGCGATTGGATACTCTGTCGGGTGAAATCGACTGCGTCGTCATCTTAGTACCCTGTCGTGACATTGTGCACCAGCTTCTATATAAAGGCGCTCTATATGCGTTCTATGTCAGAGTTCATTGTGTACAGGAAGAATCTCATAGATGAGCGTGGTGAGATTACTTCGAGCTGCAAGCTTGACGATTCGGCCGAGATAAGCAATATGCAGACTTTTCAGTACATATAGAGCATGAAAGGGTGAAATTGTGATCTTCGGTGGAAAGAAGAATATTGTGTGTACCAATATATGAGACTCTGTCCAAAACTTGGAGAAAGATGTCTCAAAGTGATTGGAGGGAAACTCCTAGCTTCCATTCTCATCGAAGACGGGAGTAGAATTATATCTAAGATTCAAATCATGGTTTCCCACTTGAATATCGGAATCATTCAGATTCAGTTTTTACGTATATTTCTACATCCATAGTCAAATACAGCTCCATTCCATCTCACTCACCAAAATTCTCAGATTAAAGATATTGATCATTCCTCTCCACATGCTGTCTCAGTCCGATTCAGTGGAATCATCGATGGAGGAGCTAGTCAAAGATTAACTCGATGAGTAAATGAATAGATACACTGTAAAGAATTCCGGTCAAGAACTTTAACCACTGGTTGAAGTCTCTTCATCCGCAACCACTGGTGGAGGGCCAAAATTCAACCACTGTATGAATTTTCAACCACTGGTCAAGTTATTTGAAGTGAAAGGATAGTGTGATATACAGATGAAGATGATCGCATTCGTCCATAATTATTGTGGAATATTCAAAATTCACGATGGCATAGACATTTCGGCATATTACTTTTTCATCTCTTCTTGACGTCACTAGAGAATTATGAGTATCGGATAAGCATTGGCACCCATGCGCTAAGTGAGTAGAAGTGACTCCGACGCGAAGGGAGGACTGCAATCTATAAAAGTCTGAGTGATGTGTTATGGATTTTTTATGATCCCTCAAGGATTTTCCGACAAGAAGGTTACGTCTCAAACGTGACGATGCATATTCAAAACAGCTCCCTCTCCGCTTCGCACCTGACTCTCGTGCGTATCTGCTTGAAAGCTCCATCGTCCCCTTTTGTTATCGTGCCATAGTTTCGCTTGTCATTCATCGTTTTGTTTTCCCGCTCGGCGCATCGACACCTGCTGTTATTGAAAATTTTATGGACTTCCTCCGTGACATGCACTCCACATGCCGAGATATATTGGATAGGAGAGCGCCGTTGCTGCCGGATAATATTGCCGCTCGATGATTTACCGAGATCGATAAAGGAGTTTACTTTTTTCTCTCGACACTCACGAGTTTGAACCACGATGAGAACCTGATCGCAAAATCTGATCATAAATATGCATCTCAGAGCTGAAAGATTCTTAGGACGTAAATATAGATCAGAATGGAAGTGATTAGAGATAATTCAGCCTTGGTAGTTGTTCTAAACTCTTTTATTACATTACTCAATAGCCACTCTGCAATGACCTGTAGGGGCCTATACATCGAATAGACGCTGCTCCATTCTGTTTCTGATTGTTCCATC
>JAPYYZ010006035.1:0-25140 GCA_030522705.1 Eretmocerus eremicus | reverse complement strand
CATTTTTATATAATCAATTGACATCGAACGAGAGCTTGAACTTTTCGTATGACCAGAACTACTTTTCGGAGATTTTTGAAAAAGACATCAAATTTGAAATTTTCTGTCATCCGTGGCGAGAGCTTCTTGAGAGCTAACAGGAAGCCTGCCAGGAGCTATCAAGGATTCATCGGAAAACTAATGCGGAAGCCATCCGGGGATTAATTGGGAACCCCTTAGGAACTGAACGTCAGTTCTCTAGAAATATAGCTGAGCGAGAATTTGACAATTTCCCGGGAATTTCCCGGGACTCTCATAAAAGCTCTGTAACAGCTCTCTAAAAAATTCTCTGACATTTTTCGGGGTAGTACGTTGCCGACTGGGACCGTTACAAATTTCGCAAATATTCGATTGTTCAAGTATAGTAAAAACACGCATATCTCTTTTTGTTGATCAATTTTCTTGATAAACTCTTGCCGCTTACGTACGATTCTTGCTCAACAATGAGCACCGTAAGAATGAAAAAAAAAAAAAAATGATTGACACAAAAATCTGTCCTTTGCGTAAGACACTGCAAAGCTAGAATTTGAGTAAGCAAAGCACTTGCTCGCTTTTCAGATGGTGAAAACGTCAGAGGTACTGCGTGCAGACAGGCTGCTGCGAGCAAAAGCGCAAAAGGGTATCACAGCTACATATCCTCGAGGGAAAGAAAGAGACTTGGTGAACGCCGCGGTGCTCGTGCGAAGCTGTGAAGCAGACTCGCGACTCGTCGTTATCGGATGCAATAACCGCAAGAAGCGTTTACGGTCCCCGACATTTACATGAACGCGCGGCAGTCCTGATGAGTCCCGTGAGATCATGAGTGAGGTATAAGTGCGCCGGTAATACGCCGTAAGACTACTGCAGCCAACCGCATTCGCGTTACGATCGATACGCGAGGGTATCGCATTTTTGCACATTCGAATTCAATACGCAAGTGATTCGACGGTAACGACCTTGCAGATCACTCTATTGACGCGAGGATCGGGACTAGGTGATCAGCATCAAATCAAGTGATCACCGGTTCAGACCAAAAAGAAATGAGGAGGCATTTTGAACCCATAAAATCGGGTTGATCGTTGGAAAACTAGTATCTCCAGTAATGACCTATTATGTGCGAAAATAACTTCATTACCTCGTCACGTAGCTATCCAGCCACAAAATGTCGAGAAAAGTTCCAAATGGGTCATCACTGGGCTCAAGCGAGAAGGAGTAACAAGCAGTCGAAACTTTGAAAGTTGAAAGAAATTTCATTCGAATTTGGTCTGAAGCGATGCAATTAATCATCAAAATCAATACCATTGGGTTGGCTGAGCAATACTATCCCATGTGGGCTAGAGCTACTAGTTAGTGAAAAGCTTACGTCATATTATTTGATACGTTTTCTATTTCATAGAACTCCTATATCAATGTTTTAGTGACGAAAAATGAGCGATAGAATTCGATTGATGATGCAGGAATCCATAGTGAAAATCATCGAAGATAGTATGTTATTTCAGGGATAAACTTGATGTAAGTCGCTGATACATCAGTTTCTTCAAACAATGGTCCAAAAAACCCGTTTATGATTAAATCACCACAAGCATTTTTCTATGAGCTTCACTCAACATGGTCTCCGATATGCTGTTGAGATTTTTGACGTGCCATCTCAAAATTGGTTCAGGCACGCCGTGTCTCACATATTCAATAGAAACAATCTTATCTGTTGTGTACGTCTGACTCGTAGTTTCACGCGCCCGTCTTGAACAAAATATCGATAGAAAGATCTTGCACCAGAAAATTCATAGTAGCAAAACGTATTGAACATGGGATAATATATTCAATGCTCTGAGATAAATGTGATTATATGTAGGTACTCGTGATGAATCTAAACGTGAATTTCCTACGTCAAGACTGATACTCTCTCAATCTTGCAAATCAGCTGATCTTTTTTCTATCAACGCATGCTCAACCTCTTTTCAAGGTTATATTGCAGGATCTACATTTTTGGGTGGGTTCCGAACCACCGAAGGTACCGAAAAGGCACTTATGAAAATTGACGGTGGTGCCGGGTAGGATTCGAACTCTGGACCTTCTGCGTTGAAGGCCAGGACCTTATCCATTCGGCCGCGGTGGCTTCCTTACTGCTACAATCTTGCAAATCAGCTGATCTGATTGGGTTCAGTTGCATTGACTGACAAAGTCTCATTTTTCAGCTTCTCCAACAGATAATTGACGTAAGCTTGAGCTCCATTCCTGAGCGGGCTTGTGAGATACATTGAGTAATCGAGTGTCAAAATTTTCAACGCCAGAAATCCCGATGTGTCTCGATTACCCCTGTACATCAGA
The DNA here is from genome assembly GCA_030522705.1 of Eretmocerus eremicus. Lineage (NCBI taxonomy): Eukaryota > Metazoa > Arthropoda > Insecta > Hymenoptera > Aphelinidae > Eretmocerus > Eretmocerus eremicus. Next base: position 22,794 of record JAPYYZ010006035.1, on the reverse strand, counting down.
CCGACCCCTGACAGAGGAGTCGGATTATCTACTACCACCGGGGAGATATCTATGAAAGGCACGACATTCGAGCCCACGTCCTCCACGTTGTCACTGGTCGTGAACTCGAGGGAGTAACCGCTGCTGACGAGCGATATTTCGTTTATCTTATCGCTCGATGGCAAGCGAGTACTGAATTTCATTTCTTTCCTAAAAAACGAAGTGAGTCAGGAAAATCGGACAGATGCGCATTTGTAATTGACTCGAGAATCAAGCTTCACCTTTTTTCTTCGGATCCTGAAATCCATCGAGACTTGGCTCTACTCAGTTGACCTGAGGTATAATCGAACGGAGTGTATCTAATTTCAAGCTTCAAGTAATCTTTTTCCTGTTTGAATCTGAGACCCGTGACCAAAGCACCAGGTGGTGCTTCTATGTCATCCAAATGGACTGTCCTCTTGTCCCAGACGATTTTGTGGTAGTCTCGACCGAGGAAAGCATTTCTGTTGAACAAATTGAATTTTTCGATACGCTTCCACTCCAAGCTGTCAACCGTTATTTTTCCATTCTTGGCTAATTCCGCCTGCTGAACTTGAATATGAATCAACTTTTTGTCCCTTACCAATCGGACCCCCGTGACGACTCTGAAAGGATTCAGTCAACTATAAATAAGGAGTTGAGGTGAATTTTTTTTATCTGAACACTTGGTGGCTCACTTATTTCCGTCGATATCGGACGTTACATCTCGTAAATTGAAGTATCGATCTAGGTCGTCCCGGTACGTCTCATCGCAAACACAGGCGCATAGTTTCAACTCAAAAAAATCGATTTTTATCGGGAGACCAAATCTGTACTGCTGTGACAGTTGGAATTTGTTTGTCTTGCAGGGCTGTGTTTCATCCCCCCAAACTGTGTTGTTTCTCAATGTGACGTACTTATATCTGCGCTCGTCGCCTCCATCCTAAAAGCATTAGAGTACATCTCATGAAATAGTTTCTTTATGATGCCGGATATCAATCCTCTCAACTAGGAGAGTGATCCGCTTCGGAGTAAATATGCAAAATTATCTGCCAAAGGATCAACTTTGATCTATTCTGGATAAATAGATTAGTCCAAATGGTCTCGCGCCAGTTTTTCAATGACACCGGACGGTGGAAAAGTTTTCCATATTTTATCCAGAATAGGCGTTAAGCTACATGGTATCCGAACATAAATTTTGGATAGCTAAAGAGATTTTAACTCAACTTCAAACAGTCATATCTCTAAATTTATAGGTCGCGAGAAAATTTTCAACAAGCATTTAAAAGGTCAAAAATGCTAATTTTTTTTTTTTTATTCATTTTAAGCGATTTTGGTGTTAGTAATCCGCAGATTTTTGAGAAATCCTGACTTTTTCCCCTTTTATTGAGTCATTTGTAGCTTTTTCTGAGATGAAGATGAACCAGTTTTGAAAAAAATATCTCGAAGAATAAAAAAATTCTGAGTGCAGCTATTATTCTATTCTTTTTTGCATCCGCCGAAGAGAATGCAAGCCATGAAAATGGTAAAGAATCGTGATATTTCTAGATATGATCTCATATCTCATCTTACGAACGTCTTTAATTTGTACAAAAAAATATTGGAGTAAGTCAAGTTATAATTGACCACTATTTCTGCAACATCGAAGATACCGTTGACACTGTTTTTCGTTCAACAGGAAAAGGATGTTGCAAAAATAGAAGTTAATTATACCTTGACTTACTCCAATATTTTTTGTACAAATAAAATCAAACGAATTACAAATTATCATTTGAATTTCGTAGGTGAGAAATTTCTCTCAAAGTCCACTGAAAGTTCTTGCGTAACGTTACTTCAGACCATAGTTACATATTTCTAAAGCTACAGACAGATATTTTGGGTGGATTATCTTACAACCCATGATCGTGTGGATAAATCAAATCAAGCGGTATCTCCATTATCCTGCGAGGAATATTTACAGATAATAATATCTGAAAGAGCGCATAATTCTTAATCCTCAACCAACTCACATTTGCGCATAGATCAACATCGGGAATAGCTTGACAATTTCTGAGCTCGCCATTACACATGAGCCCAGTGTTATTCCTACATGGGTTTCGTCTACATAGATCGTACAAAACACCATGATCATCGCAGTGCCCAACTTCTTTACCCTGCATCGTCTTCCAATCGACCATCACTGCATCATACGGAGGCAATATGTAGGTTTGGAATATCGGACCAAGTTTGACATAAGTCAGACCTAAAAGTTGGGTAATAGTATTATCGCATATTGGATAGGTTTTCTGATGGGTCAAATGAATTGGAAGACGGAAATACTTCTATTACTCACCCTCAATAAAATCCCTGTCACAGATCCAAAACTCACGGGACGCCTCTTCGATAGCCTCTTTCATACGAGATGCGGTGCTCCTTATCCTCTCCACGCTGTTCGTGACAAATAATTTCAGGTCTGCTCGATTCTCAACATCTGATATACCTTCAATTTTCAGATTATTTCATGAACGAAATCCAATACAAACGAAATTCAGACATGGCACGACATAATTTCACTCACTCTTTGTGAAGTGCATCACCTTGTATCGAAACTGAATTAGTTGCAGAGCCTTGATTTCAGTGATCAATATATCGTAGTAAATTTGATTCAGTCGATTTTGATAAGAATTGGTTTTGGAACACATCAATGATTCTATCTCCGTCGTTAGATTGAAATTGTTCAATAAGTTGCCACCTTGCTTCTCCCCCATTAAAATGTTGTGCAAATCCACCAATTGCGAATCGAGTCTAAATATGCGAAAAACTTCGTCTTCGAATTTTTTGGCTGATTCAGACGACAAGAGTCTCGATGGATGATACAGTTTCTTGTATCGTTCAAAATAGTTATTTATCTGTACAACGACAGAATGGACTCGGTCTAATCTATCGGATAGAGTTCGCTCATTCGGAACTACCTCGATAACATTGCCTATCCTTTTATTAACGTTGAGTACGTGACTCTTAACGTTGTCGATTTTATTTTCGATATATAGTCGAGCCTTTGAGATATCCGTATCATCATTCAGAGGATTTTCGAGATACTGTTGATATTTATTGTAGAGATCGTATAATTTTGATCCTACAGTAATGACCGTTGAAATCGATGGAATGAAAATCGCTGTCTCCTCGAGCACGTCTTTGAGTTCGGAGGAATCGTCCTTGGATTGTTTCTCATTGCGAGCCACGCAAAGAGAAACTAATATAAGTGAGCAAAAATGAGAGTACCCAATCATCTTACTATCAAAATGATTCTTAGCAGCTTTCTCTCTCAACTATGCAGAAAGCTTGCCTCGCCACTTGGTCGTTTCAAAAATACCTGAAACAATATAAATCGGTTCTTGCAAAAAAAACGGTAGCGCAATTCTTGCAAATTCCAGATGAGACTATACTTGTGCGTAGAGAAGTGTGCTCTATTAGCTGAAGATGACCCGCCACAATCCAATTTTGAGAGTCGATTCCAAAAAAAGAGCCCTAAGCACAGGGTACAGCACTTTACATGGGGAGGCCCCGGTTTGCGGATCACGAATCTTCATCAGAATTTTTTGACAGATTCTACCTGGCTAAATTGTGAAGAATCCATAGTACCTTCCGACGCCTGCTATCAAGAAGATAGTAAGCCGCGCGCCAATTTCAGAAGAACCTATCTCGAACGCGAATTCTAGATGATCGTATCTCAGAAAAATTTCAAGAAGATCCCAAGTCGGCCGTGCAATTTGAGATAATCCTATGTCGCCGGCTCAATTCTGGAGGATCCGAACTCGTCGGCGAGTTCCAGAATATCTTATCCCGATCAAAGTTCAAGAGAATCCTTTTTCGAAGCGGGAATTCAAAAAGATCCTATCCCAGTACATAGCGGCATTTTCAGGTCAAAGAGACTGTTTTTCGTGAGATTTATGCACGAGCTCTTCGACGATCATTCACATGAGTTGCGGGGGAAGATTTTACGCAATATTACTGATAGGTTACGTTTCGGATCTTGCTTAGCTTTACGACTCGAGTTCTGAGACATCGTCAATTCTACGGTTTATCTCTAAACAAGGAGTCCATTTGACAAAGATTCTCTAGATCCTTCATTCTCCAGGTCTTGCGAGTCTAAAATAATTTTGATTGCGATTGGCTTTGCGGGCTTCGTGACCTGCGCTCGCTGGCGAAAAGGTGATTCGGGCACTATCCAGTCACTAGCTAACTGTTCACGCCTCAAATCTCTTGTGCTAATTATCAAACTTTACCTGGTCAGTAATGAAAAGAGAGAGCGGTATAGCCATGCGCAGTTTTTATCGTTTTTTGAAAATTTGCGAATTTGCACAAACGTGACATTTTGCATAAAATCACTCATATATGAGATATGACTGCATAGAAGTGAGCCAAGTAGACCTCATCAGAGGCTAATACGGGAAACAAAATGAGTAATAGAACTTTTATACAAAAACATCATTATGCTTTTGTGGTACATCCCTTCATAATTTAATTGCTACTATTAACCACTCTTTACACTGAATGGTTTGATTTGGAGAGTATTATAATTCATTGATAAAAATCCAACAAAATGAACGAAAATAGATTGAAAGCAACAATGGAATGAAGTGTTGAGCAATATTCGCAGCCGTGAATTGAAAAACAAAAATCTTGTATACCTGATGACCACGTGAGCTGTCAAGATACTTCCTTCAATATAATTGAGCCAAGTTCGAAATGAGCCACATTTTTTGGTGAATTACTGAAAATCACCAAGAGGAACGTAGGATACTTCTCGACAAGGGGCTTACTCAGCTTGCGGAAATATTTCCAAACGATACGCAACAAGTTCTTACAAAACTGGGAGGATCTGAACAACTCTCTACGGTTTATTCGAGTCACGGAATAAGTATAAAAATCATAACAATAAACCTGCGAAGCTCCGGTCAATTTATAATGTAAGTAGCAGTAATTTGAATGGTAGCTAAATAAAGTATTTGTAGAATATGAAAGGTTGGCAACTTCGTCAGTCATACTGGAAAATTGAATTCCATTTCAAAGTTTAAGGATGTAGAGCAAGAAGCTGAAAAGTTTGTGAACGGCAAAACAAACTTGATTTGAAAAATCCGTATCTTTTGTGTATCCAACGAGAAATCAGAAACTGTAGGCACATTATAAATCGCTATATCATTCGAGCATAAATGAATCAAATTACAATAAAATTTCCGAACACTTGGGGCTGCAAAAAATCCGCTACATTGGAAGTAAACAGTCAATTCTGTCGTAACTTTCAAATTATCGCACGCACTAGAACAAACTATGAGATCTGTATTCTAAGAGTGGTTTTCTGGTCTATCTGATATCCAAAAATAGATGCATATCAGACAAGGATGAACTTGTCTGGGCTTCACCAAAAATCAGAATTTAGATGCCACATAACTCTGGTACAGATGTTTGGAACTATTCAAATCTCACGACAGCCAAGGATCAGTAATCGGATTTTGCAAATTCCATGTATGTATTTTCTTCAAAGAATTTTTCAGAGACTTTCTGATATCAGCTCTGAATTGCAGTTATCGATCTACGATAAGGGCAATTCATTTTGCAAAGAAAATAATCGCTATTATCCTGTGCAATCTTGTAACGGATTGCGTTGCAAATTTGAGGCTCTCGCGTGACTGGGAAGTTTGACCATACATCTTGAGTAATTCACCCGCCAATTCCAAATTATTCCAGAGGACTGAGGAAAATGCAAGTTTAGATGAAGAGTGACATATAGAGTAACGTAAAGATGCGAATCTTCGGACCCTACTCTTTTTTCTTCTAAAATGATAGCCAAAAGAATTATTCAAACGTCATCTCACGTTTGAGATATTTTTGATCATTTCAAAGAAAATCCGTATCCATGGGTGTGAAATTTGACTTTTAGACATGCCACAATATGGCCATTCTGCATATCTAAAATTGAAAGGGGTGAACACGGATTATGAATTTATGCTCAATTTCCGATGAAGGTTATTATGGAAAATGCTTTGACTACACCTCATCAATCTGAATGAATCTCAGCTCTGAATACCGGATCTAACACTTCTCTCCATAAAAGTTGAATTAAGAAGATGCTAGCGGCTCAGATCAGTTATTAACTCAGATTCTTGCTTCTTAAATCTAAATATTGTATGAAATCAATCCCTTTTGAATTATCAACACTTTCCATTGAATACCGAGCATTTTATTCACGTCATCATCATCTTGGTCCTCGCTCAATTTTCTATTTCAATAAAGTTCTTCATAGGAAATGTTTCCTCTTCAGCAAATCAGGCGTATATACTTTCAGTGAGAATCGTCCTCCATGTATCTCAAATTTATCATGTCTCTCTTTATTATGAAAAATACCCACGCCAACAAGTGGAATCGGTGGATATGGTGCTACATGTCGGACGTCGATCTGCGGTACGATGCTTTGGCTTTGATCAAAATCATATTTACTAAGTACAAAAGGCACGCAGCAAGAGCTTTCAACTTTTCCATCTTCGAATACTTCAGAGTTCTGAAGAAATCTGCAAAGTGTTGAAAAAGAGTCAGCACCATTGGAATTGATGAGATATACTGTCTCAAAGTGATAGAGAGCTCCCGAGTGCGATTCAAATCATACCGGCGCACTATTCTTAGGGATAGAATTGATAGCTTTGAAGACAGCGATTTGAGTATACATAGCTGAAAAAAGATGTAATTGAAATTCTATCTAGAAATTTTTTTTTACCACACGGGGACAAAAGTACGTGATTCTCTCCCGCTCCGCCGACCTCTCGGGTTCTTATCACTCTCGGCTTCGCCTCGAGCGATAATATTCACCCGAGAGGGACTAACCCTCTTTTACTCCCTAGGTGCGTAATGTACTATTACGTCTTTACTCAAGATGCACAACTCTTACAAATACGAAATAGGTCGTTCATTCGAGTCGACCAGATATACCTATATGTCAGTAAATCCATAATAAATATGAAATCCTTCTTTAAAAAAAGATAATCAATATCTAGATCAAGAAGGTACTCAAATTCATATTCCTGCATCATAAATATGTATTCTCCGACCACGCGAGGAAAGACATGAACTCGTCAAAGATTTTGATATATTCTTTTTCTGATGCAAACTTCACTTCACATCTAACGAATAGTCGACTGGCTTTCGGAAGGCAAAATGACATGTAAATAGTCTCTCACCGCCTCTTCTCATTTTTGTCTCCCGGGAAAGGGCCATACGAAATCCATTCAGATTTATTCGACTCCAATAAGCCGTGGCGTTTGCTGTACGGAGTGATTTGTGCTTGGAGCTCAATTGCAGTGAGACCAGCATCTTCATAAGGTACAAATTTTAGACCAGTCAAAGCGGAATAAGACTCCTTTGGATCCTCTGCTATGATCTCTCCTGTGCATATATAATTTTTATCGTACGAAACAGTGTGGAAATCTTGTCCCTCCTCTACATTATAATCTACAGGACTAAAACTGTCAACTGGTTTCCATTCGAGACTTTTTTCATCCACGACTCCATTCTTCATTATCTGTCCATGCTGAATTTGGATGTGAACGACGTATTGAACTTTCTTGAACCGAACGCCAGTTACAACTCTGAAAAATGGAATGAGCTCACATACTTTGACTTCTTGCTTGAAAATCGCAGCGCTATTCTTATACTTTTTATGAGATTACGGGATCGCATTCATCTAACTGATGAAAACGGAAATCGCAGTGATATTAATTATTTTTACCACAGATTGGTGTGCATAGTTTGCGATCTGAAAAAAGCATGGTTTGGGTCTGTTTTGGTACAGACTCGTGTCGGCAACAGGGTGCTTAGGGGCGATTGTTCCTCGCCCAATCCCAACTTTTTGTGACTCTCCAAATAGGGTCTTGTTCCCACTCAGGCCAAAGCACACATCAAGACCATGTACTAAGATCTCGAATTCATTTGCCCCGTTGCTTTCCCGCACTATAGATTTGTGTCAATGTTCTCAAAATAGAGTATGTGGCTTACACCGAAAAGAAATGCTTTATGCATTTGCTATCTAACTTTGGATCAACTTTTCTATCGGAAACTGCTGTTGGTCTACTCAATGGTTCAAAATTACGCCAAAAAGTTTAACATTACCGTCATCCGGGGTCACTTGGAACACACGGAGTAACTTTGAATCACTTTTGGAAAGAGTTGCATATCTACGCATATGGCGGGGCGGTATTTTCGAGAGACTAGATGTTCGGGAACCTAGAACTGCGGAAAAGCCCGCCCGCCATACGTGTACATATGCAACTCTTTCCAAAAGTGTTCCAAACTTACCTCGTGTTATCAAAGTAACCCTGGTTGACGGTAGCTAGTTTCTTTCGTCTTTTACTCATCTTCACTATAATTTTTTCAAAATTAGGAAGATTAATCTGGGGCCACATTCATCTTCATTATCAGAATGAAGTAAGAAGCTGGATATCCCCGTTCTGTTAGCTGAGATTGGATGACGTATGTCATCCAATGTCCAATCATCCGAACAGTAACCAAAGTATCTTGGTTACTGTTCGGATTCCAGATATCCCGTAATAGTTGGGCTTAGCCGCGGTGCGGGATCTCGAAATGTGACTCAAGTGTAGACATGAGAAAAATCTTTCAAAGTCTGACGACTCAGGGTTTTAACTTTTTACCCCCCGAATTTTTTTGTTACATGAAAATGAAAATTACCTTGTCAAAACAAGAAATGGTCATTGAGATTAAGGCAAAAATACAAATATCAGGGGGTCCCAAAAATTACATGTTTTTGAGCTCTAGCAAGTGTGTGGTTAAAGATATTGAGATGTTTGGTGTGGGGGTATGATCCTAATAAGCCGATACATTTTTTAGAATTTTTTCAGATATTTCAATTGTGACAGTTGGAAATCATTGTAATTTCTTTTAAAGAATTTAATTTACAAATTTGTAACACTAGGCGCCAAAGGGTTAATTGGTTCTTTTTTATTTAGAACTGGAAAATCGTTCAATATTGCCTGACGGGTGGGGGTGATTTTTTTCTCGTTATTAGCCAAGAGTAACATGAGATGGCACCGGAAAGCTCGGAGTGATCTGAATCATTTTGAAAGGCCAATCAGAACGACGCGACTTTACCAAGATTATCCAACCTCTTCGAAGCCAGCCTATTGATTGACATAGGGTGTCCAAATCGCTTCACTCCACTCCATTTCGTGGAAACGCAAAAATCTAGCTCAAATTTTATCAAGTTTCACCTACAATTTTAGCTTACCTGTTATTCCCAACGTCAGAAGTGACGCTTCTCAAACTGAAATGTCGGTCTATATCGGATGCCAAATCCTGGCAAGTACAGACCTCATAAGCAAAACACTCATCTCTAGTGACTTTTACCACCCCATGCAGCGTGAAACCTTTCTCCCGCGCACATGGTAATTCCTCATTTCGGAAGTCCAATACCGGGCAAGCATATCGTCTGCCCTTCAATTTTTTGCGGAATATCGCCGGTCCATATCTGTGCTCCTCTGGCGCATCCTTAAATAATACGAGGCATAACGAAGATGTTCTCGCATGTCATATTGATCGCTACGCACCGATTTACAAACGAACATGTCATCGGGAGGTTGGTGGCAATCTCTTAGTTCACTGGAACATCTTGGATTGTTAAGGGATCTTGCAATGTATAACGAATGCCACGAAACATCTCTTTTGATTTTCTTTGGGTCTTCTCTTTGGAATACGTGGTTGTAACCTGGCAAGATGTAGTATTGGAAGACTGGCGCTAAGCTTGTGTAAGAACCACCTTTGGATTATTTTAAATTATAATCATTTTACACTTCATGATCAAGGATGATTGAGATGGATCAATTTGATTAGAAAGATGACAAATAATGACCTAGCTTAGTTAAATTGAAGTGTAACGGATAATATTTGGAGAATTCTCGAGATTGCCTCGCCATGATTTTTTGAATCTTGGTAGCTATATCTAATATATCTCTAGAATCGTAATTGCACTCCGTCATGGACCCTAGAATGTAGAGAAATTTTTTTTCACGAGATCCTTGGCGAATGTAAATAACTTTTTTGTACGGACCATTTTGATATTTTTCCCGCAAAATCCGAACCATATTGCACAAGGTAACGTATCTCAATTGAGTTGGTAAAATAATCCTGGTATATATTACATAAATGTTGTGTTGAGCAGATGATGCACCCCATCTTTCTGGAATCTTCAACAAAAGAAAATTATTTCAATTCATGCGAAGGTTCAAAGATGTCAGTATTATGTGGTCCTCTTCGTTGATTCAATGGCGAGCAAAATACAAGTATTTAGCCAAAAGTAGGGAGAAGAATGCACTACATTCTTTCTCCTCACTTTGAGGTAGAAAATCCGTATCACCTGTATTCTACTCACTTTGAGGTCGCAATCATGTGATTTGAGTTTAGAGACTCTCAAATATTTTCTAGCTGATACTTGGTTATCTATGGGTATCAACCAACACCATGTTCTTATATCATCTTGAACGATTCCGATCGGAAAAACTCCGATTTCAGAGCCAGGGTGTTTGCAATTATGGTTTGGCAAGCGTCTAAGATTTCATTCCAAAAAAGAAAATATCCGCACTGAACGGCTCTTACGTTCACCGACGAGACTAGAATGGATAGCCGACAGATCGCAGTCGAGTTATTTGAGTAGTCTTTGACGAAAAATATCATAATTGCTGTGATCTAGCCGATGCTTGACAAGTGAACCAGGTCTCTTCACGTGTAACGTAACCAGTGTCTCAAATGCAACAATAAAAGGCCACTCAACTGCCAAGTGCAACGCTTATCTAATAGGCTTTCACTCTAGAACAACTGCACCTTTCCTCAGAGATAGATGCGTTTCACATCTCAATGCACCCTATATTAATAATCTTTGATGAACGAATAAAAATATGGAGCTTAAAGTTGCATTCATTGCCATTGACGAAACAAGCGATAGTAATTATCTATACGATAAATGAATCCATCACTCCAGCAGAACTTCACCGTCTGTAAGCGAGGCTGCTCTATAGAATAATCGAGATTCAATTTTCAAATATGTATTAACATTGAGTTGGATTTGCCGTATATTTTATTCTAATTCCTTGGTCGAACTTCATAGATTGAATGATTCGACAATGTTTTTTTCTTTATTCAAATTCGACAATGATGGCCAAGTTTTTCATGAATGATTGAAGAATTTTTATCCATGGATAAAATTGTTAATTCACTTGAGAGTTTCCACTCTGATCAAATATTCTCGTCATTCTGAAGATCATTCTCTCATATCCTCGCTCATCTCACACTTTTGTTCAGTGATAGTCAGATGAAAAACGAGTTTTTTAATATAATTTTCCGTCCCAAATCGGAACATATCCTTTTTTCTTAAATTGGCCCGTAAAAAAACATAAAAAATTGGGAACTATTCACAGGCCTACACAAAGAAGTTAGTGAAATGCATTGGCTTGAGGGCACCACGATTAAGTTTGCTAGAGGATATGATTTGGTTTTTTACAAAATAGTTAAAAGTTCCCCTTTGGAAAATTATGAAAATAGCATTTGTTCCGTTTTGCAATGGAGCCGTCCATTTATATAGATAATTTTCATATACATATTCGTTAGTTTACTTCTCAATTTGAATTGATTCATCACTAGATTCCTTTTTCGGGCTTATAAAAATGAGAATACTTAATCGCTCACCTCAGTTGTTGATTTGGATTCAAGAATTTTATCCCTGAATAACTCCAGAAAATCTTTGTAAATCACGATTTTTCCAGATGTAAGGGCTTTTGTAGCATTTTCCACAGTTGCTATCAAGGAGTCTAAACTTCCACGAAGCAATAACTTCGATATCAATCGAAGTTTCTGCTCAAACATCTTATTTCGTTTCAACCATGAACTTATTTCTTTTTCTATTTCATTTGGCAAATTTAGGGTTAAAGACTTTCTTTTATCTTTGGGTATTGGGTTGAGAGAGCGAGATAGCTTATGAAAAAACTTCTTTTCCAAAATCTTCAAGTGCTTTTTGTCAAGTGCACCAATTAGAGAACGGTTATTTTCTTCAAGTTTGATTGATTCATTAATAAACATTTTGAGTGCCTGTACTGTATTATTATAAAATTGTTCAGCATTTTTTACTAGATAATTTGCATTCACATAATTTAATCCGAAGACTGTGACAATCAAAATTATATTTTTCATGATGAATGGTGATGAGGACCTCTCTTGAATGAAATAAAGTCGGTAAAAATTGAATGGAAAATATCAATCAATCAGTCGCCGATCAGTCAAATCACATCCATTTGGAAGATAGTAGAACCTCTATCAAGTACAAATTCATCACAAAAGGAACCCAATATCAAAGTTTTAAAGGTTTAAACATAGTGGCTTAAACTGTATCCAACCATGTCTGGTTCAAACTATTTTGACTAACAATTATGACACTGTTCCAGTAACCTTCCGAATCGTATACTCAACTATGGACGAGCTTGTGAAAATTCTAATTCCACATGTGAGAACTGTAATTTGAGTAATATTTTTTCCTCCGATTTTATCTATCAGAGTCGTGCACGCTCAATTTTATAACTCACGATTAAGATAGATTTTTCAACTTCTCACATTCTTAGTATGGCTTCGATATTTCAAATTAAAGAGAGGATCATGGAGATTTTTGAGGATATTTGTTCCATTTCAAACAGGAGTTGTACAGTGTACGTAAAGATTGATTCGCGAACATTGTGAGTAAGATTGACATGTTTCAAAGAGATGGGTTAGTGCAACTGCAAGATTTTTCTGATAATTCGGACTAATGTATCGTTTCTTGACTATGATTACAAAGTTAAAATACTTCAGTCAATATTAAGTAGTAAGGTTTTCAGTTTTAACCACGGCCGCTGTATACGACCGTGATTTCAATTAACAAACGAGTGGGTAATCACAAACACTCTTAAAATTATATGAATCATCTACTTTGATTGATGCCTATAATTCTTGACCAGAATTCGTATACGACAGCCAGTGAGTGTTTGATAATGACCCTGAGCGAGTGATTTTTTTCGACTCATTAATCCGACGCTACGCAATCAACTTTACGAGGCCCACTCGGACCACGTACTCTTGAGACCGGACTGATTTTTTGCCCTTGGCAGCAATGATTGCAATGGCGAATGAGCGAAGGGGAGAAAAAGTCGATCTGGACGTGTCGACGCCAATAAAACGAGCGATAATCCGAATGCAAGTGACATCGTTCGAGAGCAGAGCTCGATTAGTCCCGTTTTTCATCCATAAAATGAGTCGCTCGAAAAACGGGTCCTATAAACGCGAGCGGAGCTGTTCATTCGGAATCACTTTCGCTCCGATGCTCCACGCCCAAGTCGCTCGCCGATCTTTCATTAGCGCAGCTCTGCAGCTCCTTTTTCCACATTTTGTATTCCGTCTTTCTCCCGCATCCGAGCGATTAGCGGCGCTGCTAATTAAAAGATGCAAGATAATTACATCACATCTTGCGTCAAGCTCAATCAACTTGTGTATACTAAAATCCATCTTGCGGCGAGAGAGTGTACGTTTACACGATATGAGAAGATTTTGATAATGCTATACTGACAATAACTGACACGAGTGCGTTGCATCGCAGTCGTAATGATTTAATGAGAAAATGTAAGTGTAATGTATTCTGACTGAACACCTCTATGTATAATCCAGCCAAAACAATTCATCGCTCATAAGTGAAGAGCGATTTCCAAACATCAATTAGAAACAATTCCCAAATTTCTTTCAACTCAACTTGTATAGGAATTTTTATTATATTTGAAGATTTTTCAAACAGAAATACTATACCGTTTTGCAATTTACATGAATCGTCAAATACTGAACATTATCAAGCATTCATTTTCATCATTATTGATCCGGTGGCATAGGATTTTGCGGCAACGTTAGACTATTTAAAAAAATAATAATTATGCATTAGTTATGGCACAGTTCTTGCCTCGCAACATTTGTGGTTCGCGATCGCCAATTTTACGCACTTTTTCGAATTTGCATACGTCTGTATTGGGTATCAGATCTTATAAGATGATGTACGAGATGCATGCATGAATATTGCGCAAAACTGATGAGCCAATTGACTCAGTTTGTCCGACACTCATCTGGTCGATGATTGCTTTGGCATATACTTAGCGCACGGGTTTCCAGTCTACGTGCCATATTATCTTTCGATCAAGATTGTATTTTCTAGTTAGAGATTCGTTCAAATAGTTAGAAACTAAATGCGGATAACCGATGCGCCTGCGGTGAATTTTGTTGAGAAAAAGTTTGTTGGATCAAGGTGCAAAATCGAGTTCGTAAACTTGCAGAAACTGTAATCGTTCGCGCTAGTTTAAGAGCTCAATTCTATACCTTTATGCGCCCCAGACTTGAATTCATCAAATGCGAGACATATATTGAGCAACAAGTTGTGCGAGCAAGTCGCTCGATTCCATCCGCGGCGAAAATAGACCGTGTGTCGCGTATGGCACTCAGGATCCCAAGACACTCTCGAGTAAATGTATATTCCATTGCTGTATAATCAATTGGCATATACGGCTGGCATTGCACTGGCTGCGGCTGATGTGAAGCTCGTGTTCGATTTCGCACGGATCGATGACATTTTTTTAGGACAGAAGCTAATAGGGCATTACATCTTATGTTATTTATAATTTACGAGGCAGGCCTGTCTCAAGACTGAAAATTAATGCAACTATGGTGTCGATGTGGACGTGAGATGCCAATTGATTGCTTCGTCAAAATGCCGATTGTTGCTGTCGTCACCCTATATTTGATTGATTTTTTTTCTAATGAACTATTATACTCTTCTCACGCTCGAGCTTGGTGGCAATCGTTGTCCATATCATCATAAGGCCTCGTATACTACGCTAGATAAGTATATATGAGTGATTCCGTGGAAAGTGGGATTTTCTGCGTCCAAGGTTCGCACAAGCCTCCGTGACTTTGAATCGTTGCGGTTAAAATTTTCTAGGGTGTATAATAATATTGTATTGTATTGTGGGTGTGTAATAATAATAATATTGGCACTCAAATTTGTGGTTGATTTTTGAGTGATTTTTGAAGCCTTCGTTCTTTATATTAGAGAATCAGGGGTCAAAGTGTCAATTCCGTCCCCTGTCCAGAACACAATCTTCGCTCTAAAAACTAGTACTGCACCTATTCAAGGTCACTAACACCTATGCAATATCATTATTTCAAATTCTATACTCTGAGGTGAAACATTTCACTAGTTTGCGAGTCGAAATAAAAAGCTCAGATTTCCTACGGTCAGACGAAATTTTGTCCAGAGATTTGCACCAAAACTGATGGTACAGCACTAATAACGGCAACAGACGTCCTGATCTTCATCATGGCCCTTCATACCGACCAAGTTATCACCAGAACATCCCAAAGGCTTGAATAAATGTTAGAATAAATGCGGTATAGAGCGGTTCTAGAATCAAACCTGTGCGGTAGCGGGCACTTTGAACGGCTTTTACAACTCGCGTACAAAATTTTGGGTCAATTCCGTCCCCGTCCTCACCAAAACCGAGGTATCTGAAAGTACTTTTTTGAAATTTTGAATAGTTTTATTTTAAATGTATTTATGGTCAATGTCGGTAAGATATCATTTTTGATTTACTTGGATTCTTCAAGGCAAGCAATAATTTTCGAGTCTTCGTTCACTCTGGCTCGTGAAGTATTCATATTTGTATACAGAAACTTCTGCGCAGAGCCAATAACGTATATCTACGTCAATGTGTATGATTAGAGGGATGGACGTAGTACTGCTAGATATTGAAGTATGCATCCCGGGATATCCCTTACGAATCTAGAACTTCGCACAACAATCACAGGGAGTGTTTGTTTAATTAATCGGCTATTGAATACTTTCTGTCAACCGAGTAGCTCCTCGAAAATGATTGAAGAGACAGTGGTCTAGTTGTACCCCGCGATCAAAATAAAAGTGAGTAATTCCGCTGTGTGTCAAATTTTCTGGGCCCGAAGTCCACGCAAATTTTTTGACTAAAGATCATCGCTCTGACGATTTTTAAAGGTTTCATTCTATTGACACCTTACTTTGTGATTTGTCTTTGAGCAATTTTTGCCGTCCCTGACTTTTATAAAATATTGATCGCGTGTCTTGTATCCCCGCTAATAACTCAGTCTTTGATGCAATAGGTGACCATTAAAAATAGTTAGTTAGGCACTTGTATACTCACGCACACATCTCAGATGGCAATACATTTGGATGACCTATTTCACTCTTTTGGAAATCGAAATCAAAATCTCGACTTTCGCTCGAGCATCCGACTGTTAAAAACATGTTAGCACCAAAAGTGCTTACACATGAACTCATTGCTTCAATGAAACCCCCAATCGTGGCTATAAATGTCTTGTCTAGACTAGCCACCACCATCTACACAATCTACATTTTAGCAGGATTCGACCTTTAAGTAATCCGCGTAAAAGTAAGCAAAACATGCAGTTTAATGTTCGTTCTATGCCAACATTGACGAAACGTCGTGTTTTGGTCAATATTTCTGTTTCGCAAGAGTGACTTATCAATCGACTAAATAACCGTACCCATTCATTATATAATGAAGATAATTGATAACAAGCAAATTATCTGTTTAAATCCAAAGAAAGTGAAGGAAACCAAATCAAATAATGTAAATAGCGTTATCAAGAAAACATTTAACCTGTAATTGACTTAAACATCCTCTTATTTGCAATATCAGGTAAAAGAATGTCTACAGCCACCAAAGACGTCTCATTTTCAATCGCTCATCACCGACATTAGAAACGATTTCATAATAAAAAGCAAAAAGAGTGTTGAGATCGGTAGATCACACGATCAAACTTTAAGTTTGCCCTCGACCGTGGATCCTGAATCTACAGTATTTGGCCGACCTACTCAATTCGGTATGATTTTCAGTCTATTCCCTGCCAAATTGTTCTCACCGCTCTTGTTTTTAGGTGTCACTGTGAACGATATTTTTGATGGAGAGCTCGAAAACTACCTCCGAGGTACTCCAGACTATGCGCCTGGCGTGCAAACCGATCGACAGTATGAGTCACAGTAGAAACAAATTATAAATATTGTGAAAATGACAATGTTTGTCTTTCAGTTACAGCAAGCCTTTCTCCAAATATCTTTTGTATGGGAGGAAAACTAATGCAGACACGGGCGGAAACAGAGTGAGAAGGCTGGTCCATTGGTACAAAAATGATCAAGATACCGTGGAGACAAAACGTAATGCACCAACGCCTCAAACATGCACGAGTCCGAATAGAAAAACCGACGACAAGAATCGGATCGATGTCCACCAATTGCTCCGCGAAGTTCCGATCAATAAGAAAATGACTCGGTTGGGAAGAAGTTTGAGCCATTTGAGCGGCATCCGTCAGCAAATTAGGAAACGAGATACTGAAATATCTTTTCTCGACTTGTTGGAGCATTTTCAATGTATCGATCAAGTAAGGGCCATTAATATTTTAACGAGATGTTTGAGCATTTTCTAGGTGTTATTTGTCATATTATGCCATTTTTTTTAGGATAAGCGAGGGCGTGTGAGCTCGGATCAATTTTTCGAAGTCCTTGCAAAAATCAGAGTGAAGCCAGATAAAGAAATGTTCGAGTGGATACTGAGAGAGTTTAAATTCAAGGACGGAGATGCCATTTTTTATCAAGACGCTATGAGATTGCTCAATTGGAAATGTCCTCTGCCACCAACATCAAAAATTGAAGGTAATGTGTTACAGGGAAGCACTATAGGTGAAATTATGAATACACAACTTTGCTTCTAAAAGATACTTGATTCTTTTATTTTGTACAGATATACCAAAAGAATTGCAGCACTACACTACGACTTATCAAGATGCAATGAAAACGAGTAAAAAGTAAAAAAATGAGCGATCATAGAAAGAATTCCCTGAACTCGTTGTCAAAAGATGCGTTGAACAAAATTGCTAAAATTCACAACTTGATACTAGATTTATCAAAAAAAGTCGTCAAAATACATCCACTTGATAACACAACCACGCCAACATGTACTCCGAATCAAAGATTGAGCCATGGATGGTTTTGAACAATTTCGGGATCTCGCTCACCATAGTCATAAAGGATTTCAGTCCCAGCAGGTATGTCTACTTTGGCAAGCAAGACAAGATGAGGTTCTTGATCCACGTCAAAAACGCGCGATATCAGGTTCCCTTTTCGAGAATGATTAATCAATCTTCCATATCTATCAGACTCTTTGGTTGCATCAATACTGCAAAAAAAATAGGAGATCATGTATCAAATCTGACAATGAAGAAGAGACTCACAAAATCTCAACTACTAACCAATAATGACTATCCCTATGTTTGAAATAATACATGTAACATCCTATTTTTTTATTCGTGGCATATTTTGCCTCCCTCTCTCTGGCAATCGATCTATCTATCAGATCCCCTATATATTCTACAACAAACTCTCCTTTACAAAAATCTCTTGTAGTAATGATCCCTCTACCCTTGCCTTCAAATTCTTTTATCTGTAAAGTTACTCAGTTAGTTGATGAAATCTAGAATGAAATTCAAGAGATGCAAGGTGTACCTCCAATCCATCTTGCACGCGGTTGACTATTTTTTTCTCAAAATCTCTCATCTTCTCATATTCAAGACTTGTCTTGCATTTCCTGTCACTTTTCCTTACTTGATAATACTCTGTGATTTTATGATTAGTAGAATCAGTCTTTGGTCTCCTACTTCTTCTCTTTTGAGTAACCAAAGGTTTTTTATTCATATTAGGACTGCTGTTCAACTTCTTCACATCTTTTGGCTACAGAGATAAATATAATTTTCAATAAAGTTGGCAAGAAACAAAGATCTAAAAAACTAATAAACAAACCTTTTGAATAGGAGACACAACTGCTACTGGCCTATTGTTTGTTGAGTCTTGAACACACAAATTCGCTATACCTCTTGTAATACTGCCAGAGAGTCGTAATTTACTATTGCTAATGGTTCTCTCTTCATTTTCCTTGTTGATATCTTTTTCCTTTGCTTGATAATCACAAGATTTGCCACATCTATCTGAAATTCTCATCTTACTGTCCTCCACCTGTGGATTAAAGAAACTTGAAGTTTATTGAAACACCAGAATTACTAGATTTCAACAGATCAAAGGAATTGTATTACTTCTTGTGATTTAGATATAACCCCACTGCTCTTCTGCTGAGCACTCTGCTTCTTTCTTGGACGGGAGGGCCTGCTGCATCCTTGATTGCTCTTCAACTTTTCATTCTCATTGTTCAAGATACCTGTTGCTTCTCCCACCTGAACTTTATTGTTACCTCCACCTTCTGTAGGCTTTTTGTCAATACTCATCCTAGTTATCTCTAATTTAAGTCTTGAATTCCTGGTATTCATTTTGACTATCCCACCCTTTTTAATAGATTTAGATCATCTGCAATTTTAGGTTTAACCGAAATTCACAATGCGTGACGTGGTTGATGAGATGTAAGCATGCCGGATTTCGGGTTCAGGATGTAAACAAACAGTCCGACCGTTGACTTCTTGGCACTTCCCGCCATTTTTTTCAAGTGGTCACAAAAGTTGAGCTATTGAGCATGCGCGCCTCAGTGGGCGCGACTTTTAAAAAAATTTACGATTTTGTCCTTTTCAATGCCGTCTGTGGTCAAGTATATTTGTAGATACGTTTCTTAATATCTCATTTGGGACTTCGATTGTAATACTGATTAGTGATTAAACTAATTAAAGTATATTTTCTTCACACAAATCAAATCACAAGATAGAGTAATAAGGATCGCCAATCAATCTCCATCATGTTCTAATCAGAAAGAAAGACTATTTAATCTTAAATTGCAGAATTTTATTTTTCTCCATGGGTCTTCCATACACTGACAAGCGTGTATGAAAAAGAATATGCAAATAATTTCCAGATGCACTCAGATTCCAAACTATTGTGACAGATTTTATAAATCAAGATGGATGAACCAATATAAATGAAGATTATTCGACAAAATCCTGCACTTTGACGCTCTTTACACAGATATTATTTCGGAGAATATTTTTTTCAACTACATCAGACTATTGCTAATTAATTATCTTGCATTAAATGAGACTAATACTATTGGAGGCAAAAAAGAATTAGAGATCTAACTCATTGGGAGATGCATGAATTACTAATAATGAGCTTGATGACTGTCTCATCAAAGGCATCAATGCTAAGTTGTAGGCCTTTTGCCTAATCACGGTGACTTTGATACAACTTCATTCTGTCGTGCCTTGGACTAATGTATTGTGCAGAGTCCTAATCCCTCCACAATACTTTCTAGCCTGATACACCAGAGTGATACCGTAAAAATTATTGAGCCAAGGTCACGCCAAACAGTTAAAAAGCTCCAACTCACACTAAATTAGAACTCTTGTTCAACTCTGAGCTCTGAGATGACATTTGAGTTCATAGTGTTTGTATTCAAGCTAAACTGAATTAATAGGGAACTTGGAAAGCTCCTACAGACAATTTTGGATACATCCACTATCTGCACTGATGAATAGCATCAGTGAAATTTCACAAAAACATTTGCAGAGATCCCTACTTCACCATATACTCAATGTGACGTACATACCTTCAAAGTTAATATCCAAACAATCTAATTTATAAAGCACAGTTCATCAAATCCATGGTAGTAATATTTTGAAATACATCCATTGGGTAATCAATATTGAAGATAGGATTTCGATCTATTTTTATAATGATAATATCATCAAATCAAGTCTCGAAAACATGCGCTGCACAATCACACAGGAGTTAACAAATTTCAACATTATGTAATAAAATCACCAATAGAGTAAAATTAATTTGGCAGTTATGACGAATTAATCAGTTTTACGCGAGAGATTTCAAATGGATAGAGTGAAATCATTCAACAAAATAATCACAAGTTAAATTGAGAGGTAATGTACAATTGTTATATCTAGCTCTTGCTAAGACTTGACTAAAGGGCAAGCCATGGATGATTGCGGATGGACTCTCGATTCCTGTCACCATAATCGTAACATACTTCAACACCTTCTGGTATGTCCTCCTTGGCAATGAGAACAAGGTGCGGCTGTGGTGGATAACCAGCCTCCACTATCCTGGTGACGAGGTTTCCATTCCGAGAGTGATTTACTAATCTCCCCAACCTGTTTGATTCGGCAGTGGCATCAACACTATAACCAAACATGATCCGATTACTAACTGACTCATGAGTTGAGTATGAATATCTATTTTAATGAGCAGCCACATCTTGCAAGGGATACGAACCAATAGTGTTGATTACGATACTGGAAGTAATACATGTAGCAGCCGGTACTGTTATCCTTGGCGTATTTGGCCTCTAGCTTCTTGGCGGTGACGTGGTCTATGAGATTTCCCTTGTACTCCACGACAAATTCTCCCTTGGCAAACTCCCTAGTGGTGACTACACCTCGACCCTTGCCCACGAACTTCCTCACCTGCAAAAACAAGTTGATGGTGCAAGCTTCTGAGATACAAGTGTGAAACCTCGACAGCCCGGGGCTCGAGAGCTCGAGACGCACCTCCAAGCCGGTCTCAAGGCCGCGCAGCAGCTTGTTCTCGAGGTCGCGCTGGCGCTCCTCGAGGACGGCCCTCTTGCACTTGCGCACGCTCCTCCGCACCGGGAAGTACTCGGTGAGCTTGTGATTGCCGGTGGGCTGGGCCGGCCTCGCCCTGGAGCGCTTGCCCTGGGGCGGCGGCTTCGTCGTCGGCAGCTGCTCCTGCGGCTGCTGGCCCGTGCGAAGCTTGGCCTGCTGCTCGTCCTCGTCGGCGAGCCTGATGCTGTGCGGCGTGCCCCCGCAGCCGACCGAGTCGTCGGCGGCTCCGGCCTCCAGCGGACCCGTCGCGTTCTTCACGAGCATCGCCGAGAGGCTCGCGGATCAGCTACGACGACGGACGACCGCGAGCACCTTCGAGAACGTCGTCCGGCTCGAGCACTCCTCGGACACGCTTCACGAGACACGAAACCGCGATGACAAACCGATGCGACGATGCGACATCACACGCGACGGCTGCTCGAGCCGCGTTTGTTGTGCCAGGGTGGCCAACTGTTTCGGAGCTTCCAAGATGACAGCGGGCCTCATGGTTGATTGCCATATATGTGGCAACGAACATCTATCTATATCACACCCTCTTGTTTACGTCTCGATTTAGCTCCGGGATGAAGATTAGTATGAAGATAACAAAAGGTATAAAAATGTACTAAAAATGTATAATGATCAGTGGCCAGCTACCGAGATTGTGCCTCGTGGCACAGATTTTTGAGGCTCTTGAACAATGAGATTCAACAAAAGACTAAGGTTGAACTTGATTTCAGAGAAAAAGTGAGGTTTTAATCAATCATCGATTAGTTTTATCAACACTTGCACCTCCTTGGCTTTCCTCCAGAATGAGTGTGACCGATGTCCTCTCTGAGACAGAGGACCTTGCAGCTGTTTTGAGTAAATTGCAAGATGATGAGGTATGCTTCAAAGTTGAATTTTCTTCGAGATTACCAAGCAATTTGGGATCACTTGACTCATGAAAATCATATTATGTCAAAGATTGCTGTTAATAAACAGTTGGATCACATCCTTATGAGGCACTGTCATGTGGAAGCCAAACTTCAAAGTGTGGGTAAGGTGTTACAAAATGTAGCAGTGGTTCGTTCAGAGGGTGAAAAGTTCAGAGACATGATAGATCAC
>JAPYYZ010006030.1:0-10563 GCA_030522705.1 Eretmocerus eremicus | reverse complement strand
AGCTGAGTGACCATATTACGAACGGGGATTTGAATAGGACGCGGGCTCTTATTATATTCGCACAGTTATCTACTTTATCCACATATCACTCCGTTACAAGATAACTGACTGAGACGTCATCCACGTATAGTGATTATGCTTTATTTACTCAATCGTCATCAACTATGATATCGACATCGAATGATGGCATCATTCTCACCACAGCTCACGCTTACACAGCTGGCTCATTAAATACATATTGAGACGTAAAGAATACTTGAAGGGTATTCTGCCATAACAGATTTCCCTCTTCATTTATGAATTCTCTCCACTCCCCTTACATGGTCTTGTAAAAGACTCTACCAGATTACTCGGAATCGTGTTCTAGAATGGCTGATGCTCCGCAGCCTCACACTTATGACACTCGTGAGTATATAGTAAATATAAAAATTGGACAGTCTGCTTGAACATAGTTTTAAACAACAATATTTTATGACATGTGAACTTTCTTACATAGGGGTCCGAATTGCTAGTGGAGCTGGTGGTTCTAATATGAATTCTGATGTGGACAGCAAACTTGAACCGTCAAGTCCCGTTGATAGACATACATTCTCTAGGTGTAGCAGTACTGGCTCTGTAAACACCCCATCTTCGTCTGCTCACAATACAGGTACATCAATTATTCTTGAACATGAATATTGTGTCTCATGTGCTCATTCAAATTATTGTTAGCTGCATATAATATTAAAATGTTCATAGAAACTCACATATTTTTGATTAGTCCAATGATAATTCAATGAAATATCATTAGTGTCAAAATGAATTGTTGGCAACTAATGGTGAAATTTCAATTGACTTTTTTTAAATCATACATGTGTAAATGGGGATGTAAACTTTTAGAAACATACAATTTTCACTTAAGATCTGTTGTAACTCATTTTCACTTCATACCTTTTACACAGAAGATGAAGACAGTGATAATAAAAATTCAACAATAAGTTACAAAGAACGGCGTAGAGAAGCTCATACTCAAGCAGAGCAGAAACGCAGGGATGCTATCAAGAGAGGATACGATACACTCCAGGACTTGGTTCCTACCTGCCAACAGACTGATGCATCCGGATACAAATTGTCTAAGGCCACTGTGCTCCAGAAATCAATTGACTACATTCAGTTTTTGTTACAACAAAAGAAAAAACAAGAGGAAGAGCGCAATGCCCTGAGAAAAGAAGTTATTGCATTACGCATAATGAAAACTAATTATGAACAGATAGTCAAAGCTCATCAAACACAACCTGGTCATCCAGAAACTCGAGTATCTGATGAGACAAAGTTTCAAGTGGTGGGTAGAATTACTTCTAAATCATCTATAGAATTAAAACAGAATTGTGATCTAGATATCAGAATATATTTCAAAAGTAGTGTATTATAGCCTTATGGGAGTACTTAGATAATTTTGAAGAAGATAATTTTTTTCTTATGAGAATTCCTATAAGCAGGAGAATGGGTTGTAGTGAACATAGTGAAAAAGTACTACTACTGCATTAGAATTCGTTGAAGATTTATCTAAGTTCAGTTTATAATTCTATATTTTAATATTGTTGAAGATGAACAAAATGTGGACTCCGTGCCATGATGTAGTGATCACATGTTGATTCTGATAAAAGTTCAAGATGCCCTAGTTCAGTCTCCATCTGCAATCATTTAAAAATGTGTTTACTTATGATAATATTAATCATTGATTCCTCCATGACGTAATTCTGTATTCAGTTTCAGGCAATCATGGATCGTTTATTTCAAACATTCAACAAGGTATCAGTTTCAAATTTCGCTGAGCTGTCAGCTTGTGTGTTTAGTTGGCTTGAAGAACATTGTAAACCTCAGGTAAAAATCTATTTTATTTCTTAATTAATTCATATTACATGATTTCTGAAGTACAAATTAGAAAACTATTCGAGAAGCAACCGTCAACACAAGAAACGGAACTTCGTCAAATCTCGAGAAGTTTCGAACTTTTCTAGTATTTTAAAACTCAATCTCATGATCGGCCTGTGCGAGCGAAAATGAATCCCAAAATTCTCCAATTCAATGTAGATCCAAGTGGATCACTTCGACTCAATTTATGCAGCTCCAAACCTCATTTTGTTGAACTTTTAAAAATTTTCTCGTCATTGTTCACTAGTCGGATATCTAGCTTGATTTGCGTTATTGCTCTTCAGGATTCAAAATTTAATTCAAAAATCGAGAGAAACGTCGAGATGCTAAGCTGAAATTCGAAGAGTTAGGATGGATACGCCGTTTCGTCTATGGGTTCAATATTAATGTAGATAGTTCGATCGATTAGGGATTTCTCCAGTAGAAGCAAACTTCTCATAATTTTCTAGTCCATCTGAAAGTTATAATGAAGATCTATAAGAGATGAAAACCTCTGAGTTTTTTTCTCTGACAGTCTTAAGATGCTTAACTGTAAGCTTGAATAGAAATGAGAAAGTGGCATACTGGACTCAAAATTGATGACTCGTTCTTACGTCAATGGCAAGAAATTTAGTTATTGAGATTACATTTTTTCAGAATAGTGCTCATGTAAAAGCGTTGGCAAATAGATTGAGCTATTTGCAGCTTTGATTGCCTATGAATCGAGAGTGAAGCGCGATATGCAAGTCAAATTTAGGGTGTCTGCCAGTTCTTGAAATATTTGAAATGTTCTTACATCTTCAGAGCCAACATCCTCGGTTTAATAATTAGTCACTGAAATTTTTGATTTCACTTTTGCAAGAGAAAGCTCTGCATGAAAAATATGAGCGCTCCATTTTGATATTTACGCTGTGGCGCGCGGCGGGGCCTACGGGTCGGCATCGCTACATGAAATTCCTTAATCAAAAGAGGATCTATTGAGTGATGAATTTCATCAATCGGACCGGCCGAAATACTTAAATATCTCCCACATAATAGAGTAATGGTTTTCCATGAGAAAAATTTATCGTTGAGCGGAGAAAGACATTTCTGGACAATTCTGCCATTCAGGAATAGTATTTTTCGATACGAGTGCGGAGTCATTGGTTTCCGTATTCCGAGTAATTGTTTTAGGCCCGATCCGAAGGCGAGAGTCTAAATTATCACGAGGAACCGGAAACCGCTTCGCTTAAGTATCAAATTCTATTTTTCGATGTACTGTGCGGAAAAAAGGCGATGGCTCGTGCGTAAAGTCAATTTTTACGCATAGTACAGTAGAATCTCCCAACAGCGGCCACCCTCAATAGCGGACACCTCCCAATAACGGACGCGAACACCTAAATTTCCCGAAATGACATCTATTAGTATAGTGAATATTCTCTCCATAAACGGACACTACATTCGATGAGGGAAAGTGAGTACGACTCGTTCAATAGTAACAAATGATTGGCTCCCGTGCAGTAAGACCGGAAGTAAACGAAACAGTCTTCTCGCCCGAGAGCTCGTATCTACATCCTAAAAGTGAGTGAAAAAAGCAATCATTCGATATTTTAGGAAAAAAGTACGATAAAATGAGGTGTGTCAGAAGAATAGCTTGTCCAATCGGGAAGAAGCTGCGAAGTATAGTGTCAGCGAAACTCTAGTCAATGGAATTTTGGAATCAAAAAATGAACTGAAAAAGCCTTCAGTAGGGAATGGCAATTGAATGGGCAATTGGATGGACAATTGAAAGTTCCCAGGAACTGATGAATGATTGTTGACAAGATAATTTATAGGTGTTTTTGATTTTAGAGCCATAATGTTACTGTTTCGGAGCCCATGATCCAAGCAAAAGTTCTTAAAATCGATCAGGGACTGGATCTTGAGATCTAAATCGCACGATTACCCTATCAGAATGGCTTTGTTTTTTTGCATCCATATACGCCCGGTATTCCCAAAAGCGGATACTTCTGAATACCGGACACCTTAATCGTGCACGGAGGGTGTCCGCTATAGAGAGATTTTGCTGTATATCGGAAAAGTACCGTAATTACATCGCCGCAATGAACCTGTCGATCTCTGTGTAAATTTATGACAGAACTTTGTTGCAGCAGTGTAGGCTCGTTATCACGATTACATTAGTTTTAAATGAGCGTGGAGCTGAAGAGTAGACTCGTCAGAGTTCTGAATCTTTCGCTCCAACCTAAGCACCGGATCCGGGTCTATTATGACTCGCTGGATCGCTTTCCCATCGGTTTGACGTAATCGCAGTTGCAATCACTCCATTTTGATCCAACGCAGTTGTGTAAGGCCAAACAGACGCAATTCATATTAAATTACTTGAGTTCGTATTTGAGTACGGAAAAATCTTCAGAGAATATTCAAATTACGCGACATCATCGCAAACTATCCAAACTCTCCGTCGGTACCGTCGTCATATTTTCTCTCAAACGCGAAGCTCAGAAGCTATGATCTCCACGAGAGAAATGCTATTTTCCGTAAAAAAAATCTATAAACAAAAGTTTTACAACGAAGATTGATCGATACACGCACTTCGGTGAAAAAGATGGATTCATCATTCCCAAACTTGAAATCCTGTATATTGTGTATATCATTTGATGAAAATGAAGCATCTTCAGACCGTAGTCGCAAAGTATTTAATAGAAGAATGACAAATACTACAGAGAATAAAATTCTTTATATAGATAGAGACTAATCAGAAACTGTCATGATGATAAAATACACCTACAAACGACAGTCTAGGAGCGCAAATGGGGTTAGTTCGTGAAAATTATTAGGATCGGCAGATTTACTCACATACATCAGTTACTTTCATGATCTAGCATTATAGATGAATTGAATGAGCATTTTAACTTTTTTTGCAAAAATTTTGTTTCTAAGCTGGGCATAAGGAATTAATAGACACCGTTCATTTATTCAAAGAATGATTCCAATAAACTCTTAACTTTTCTTTCAGACTCTTCGAGAAGTGGTTCTTGCCGTCTTGCAGCAACTCAGTAATCAGATCAGCTAGTGTCCAAAATCTTTGACCTTTCAAATATCTATTTTATCATACTATAGATGTCTAGATTTCTCAAGGGAATCAGTTCCAAAGTACAAAGTGAAAAGGTGAACGTTATATGTTTCCTGTTTATCTTTTAGTGTAATGTTAACAAGATTTGGTTGGAATATACATCGTTTTTAGTAGTTGCGAGACCTTTTTCCATTATTTCTCGGAAAGCAATCTTTGCTCGATTAACTTTTGATTGTTTCTTATTGCTCTGCGAGATGAGTGGAAAGATTTTTAATAGAATTTACTGGCTCTTTGATTGTGACAACGTAGACGAATATATTAATATTTGTCGGGAACTATTGTTATAAATGATTCATACATGTCTAACTTGGTTGATTATGGAGGAATATAGATATTGATAAGTACTTGTAATTGTCAGATAACCAACTGAATCCTCCATCCGCAATTGAATCGCATTCCAAGCTGGTGCAATGAATACCTAAAACCACGCTCCTCGTCGCAATATTGCTGGCTTGGATCAAATATATGAATTGATTGAGAAATAGCTATTGTTCATTCAATGATTTACCTTCTCAATCCTAAATAGTGGTACCATAGAAAAAGTCCCCTTGATCGACTGTGAAGACTTGAACGGGACTGGGGTAAGAACCGTGCATGCAGTCATATTCCGCGTTCATACCTGTGTCAATCACAGTGGCAATGCAATTCTCTACATGGAATCCATTTAATCATAAGGAACTTTCATTTAAGTGAAGACTTGCTTTTTCCATTTGTCGTTTTCTATTTGCAATGGACATATATCGTATGAAATTAAGTCATTTTTTTACAAGTAGCACCTAAGAAACTTGAGCATTTCACTTGATAACTTCTTCTTGTTTCAGTAAATCATTTTCGTAAAAGTGTTTTTGTATAAACGAGGGTTTAATTTAACACATACGTTGGACGCTACTCAAGATAGCGATTATCTTTCAGAAAAATTCTCTCGGCATCATCATACAGATGGACTATTCGTTATCAAGTATAAAACGCCGCCGCCGAAAATAATCGCAACCAGCCCGAGGATCGTTTAGAGCAATGACTCAATTTTTCAAAATGTTGAAATTTACCTATGCCATTCTGGTCCAAAGCCGCCTAAGCAATCAAACAGTTTGAATAATGACCATCAATCAAGAATAAAATCTGGCAAATTTTCAAAATAAATTTTTCACAATGAAATCGAAGGAATTGAAATAGCCCCGAACAAGTAATATTCTGTCCAGGCCAATTGATGAAGAAAGAGTCGAAATCAGAATGAGATGCTACCTCACCTCTTGATTCTAAAGCAGAGGATATTTGGCTGCTTGTCTGGAAATTGAGTCGAGGAGTTCACAATAATGAGCGGAGGGGGGGGGGGCTCAGAGAATTATCAAAACTATAGGAGTCTATCCCGGTCGTCAGTAGAAAATACCAAATCAGGCCTGGATGAATTTTTACTGAATTCACTGATCGTGAGATCAAAGAAGTCTTTCGATACGAAAAGAACTTGAGTTAGGGGTACACGAAAACCATATAGGTGAGAGTGGGGCGAGGTTGGACAGGGCCGATGTTGGACACTGACGATATCTCTTCTCCACGCGATCATTATCGTTCCGAACTACATTGTTAATTCATTTTCAATACAAACATCTTTCTGGGTTATTCAAACCATCTGAATGTGCTCCAAAAGGCTCATATAACGTTTTACGACATTTCTTAGCGTTTTGTAATTTCTTCCCATGCAAAAGTACAAATGACTCTCAGACCTTTGCAGTACTCATATCGCAACTTGGGTTTCCAAAAACTGCATTAGAAGACGAAGATTTTGAGCTATAGTGGGTTGAAATTGATTAAATTAGAGTCAAATTATATCAATTCATATTTATGAAAAAGTGTGGTGTGGGGCGATGTTGGAGCAGCTCATGTTAATCAATGGGCCGCGGCTCCAAAGTCGAAAAAAAAGCAATAAAAACACGTAAAAAACCTCTTTTTGATCGTCCTCCCAAAATGATCGAGGTGAATCCAAGTTCTGCGGTGCCATCACACCTTCTTGACTACTCTTTGAACGAAGAAAAACAATTCCCTCATGTGCGAGTGGTGCACTGACTTCATCATTAGGAGCTGTGTCCAACTTTCTTCAATCTTCAAAATTTCTTTCAATCTACATAAAAACGATAAAATCTGCGGAGTGCAGGACTCTGAAATTTTTTTACATACATTTTGAGCTACATTTCAAGATCCCGCAGAGCGCATCTCTCTAAATCTATAACCGTTTTATTTTGCACCATTTTTCACTCGATCCGTGTTGCAAGAAACCGCGATGCAACACGGATCGAGTTAAATTCAACTTGATCAGATTTAGAGAGATAGGTGCAAAAGATATCCGAAACACGACAAGTGTCCAAGCCGGGGTCCAACCTCGCCCCACTCTCTCTTATTATGCTGTATGTACAAAAACTTTGAACCAAAAATTTCGTATCGCTTTAATCAATCGACAAGGAATGTGGGACTTGATGTAAAAATATTTGAATCGATCAGAATTAGAACAAAAATGTTCCAATGGAGAAACCTTTAACTCGGGGTATTGTAAGAATAGGGTCATTCAAGCTTTAAATTGAATCTACATGTATTTTTGTAGATTCTTCAGGATCAGAGTGAGAATCAGTATAAAACACGAAAAATTTGAGTTCAGATATATGAACTCATTGATATTCTCAAGTATTTTTTCTGATAGTCTACGTGCGTGTATGTACATACCTAGGAGTGAGGTTTTCACACGATCAATCGATCATGACTTCTTCAAAGCTGGTAGAATATTATCATCCCATTATCCCTACGGTGGATTAATTGTGCTACCTCGCCATGGATTCGTTGCCGAAACAATTCCTTGGAATGCAGGAAAAAGTCTTCCGTTCTCAAGTGGATATAACTTATAATTCTGAATACTTACGTTGATGTTGAATAATATACCTTGCTGTAATTCTCTATTAAAATTTGAAGGAAACATTTTTGCATCTGTAGATTATACATCGTGTGATTGCAAAGAAACATTATGCCAATTTTTTGATATCCATTGTTGCTGGTCAACGATTCCTTCTTCAAATGTCTTCCGATTCTGTAGTTATACTCCTTACGTGCGTATCTATCTCCAGAAATTCATGATTCATTCCTCGGTCAATCACATGTTGATCCCTGTCTGAAGTTGAAAAACTAATTCCACAACTGCAAGAAAGCTGATTATCCCAAACGGCGCATCGCAGTAGCAAATGAAGAAAAAAATCCTGCAGGGAATTTTGAAAAACTTTTGCACCAATAAGGGGACGGAAGGTTTTTTCCTTTTTGTGGACCCTGATAACAGCTGTACACTATCTTCTCTTTCAGATAATGACACGCGAATTTTTCTATCAGGTTTTTACATTTATCAATTTAAGAATCCAAGGAAGCCTCTTATGAACATCAGCATTGATAATAACTTTTTACCTGCCGTCGCGAGTATCTAACGTAATAAAATAAATGGAACACTGATCACAAAATGATCAAGTTTCATGAAAGCTGTGACCTCTACATATAAAAGATCTGCAAGGTCAAGTTGATAAATGGGTCGTAAATAAAAGACAATCGTGAATCTCCGAGTATTATATTCTTATCTCACTGTTTTTAAGAATTTGTTGAGCGTGCAAGTCGGCTTAATAATTCTGATAGAAATATTCTATTGTAAAACTTGTAATTTGATTTGGGCTGACAACATCGCCTTTGAGTCTTCGATCTTCGATAAATGTATACTTTACATTATTCTATGGAAGGATATACAAATGTGTCAGTCTACTGGCGTGGTATGTACTGTTTTCTCTACAAATTAATGAAGCTTGAAAAGTATGGGTAGATTCACAAAACTCCGCAATTTATCTGATCGACATGAACCGCTTGACCTGATTCTTCCAATTTTATGACATTGAATATTTGAAATGTGCGATACTCAATTTTTTAAACTCCCACATGCAAAACTTTTCTTCTCAATCGACGTATGTTATTTGGGTAAAAATTGAGTGGTTAATTAAGAGTAAGTTAAGTGGAAATACGCTTCTAAAGTAAATTAGCAGTATGTTTCCTCAAAGCGATTCCAAGTAGCAAATGGGGACCGCCTGCTGAACCAATTTTCTTGGGAACCAATTTCCATGGGCTCACGTGAAACTTTAAGGGATCCCATTAGTATCGGTTTGCGTGTAATCCCATGAGATCCCGTATAATGCTGCACAAAATGCCAAGATCTTATCTCGAATAGTCCCATGAGATCTAGGACTCGATGGGAATTTGTCCTAAAATGAGGGGAACTGAAAAAAAAGTTCCGAAATGAGGTCAGCTGAAACCCAGAGCTTTTTCGGCTGTGCAATGATTTTCCTCCTCATAATCTCTCCGGCTCCGAAGTAACCAAGGGGCTTGCTCGTAATTAAACTCGAGCCGAAAAATGCATGATTTGAAAGATGACTTTTACAATGCTGTACTGCTTTTGTCTCTTTGATTTGATTAAGAATGCCCCAAATTTATCTTGGAATTTCATTTCGGTTCATTATGAATCTGTGAAACTGTTCCAGGTCTGATCCCGGATCTCTTATCGCATGGTTAGCCGGAGAATGAAAACTTCCAAGCTATCGAAAGACAGCTAACCCGGAAAGATATTTTTGGTTGTGATGTCCATACGTCTAGAACAGAATCAATGACTGATTGTGAGTTCTACCGCCCAAATTCTTGGAGTATTAGTATTTTGACCCCGCGGCTCTGGGAGTTTGAGAGGAGCAATTAGAGATGTAACCATAACGTTGCGTTTGCAATAAAACTGTTTGGAGCAATCAATATTATTTGGTTTGCAAATTTTCAAACTAAACTTGGGTATTTTTATAATTTTGAGACACCACTGGGGCTCTTAGCTAAGCAAAAAATCCGAAAGGAAAGAATCTGAAGAGATTTTATTTGTAACCATACCATTTGTAGTTTTAGATGTTCAATCGAAAATGAACTTCGGGGAAATCCTTGCCTTTGATAAACTAGATTCATTTTTTGCCATGGTTCTTATCGCAATTTGCTATCTCATGATCTCCTTTCAATTCTTGGGCTGAAAACAGACCACCTTCTAATTTTTTAGGCACGATTCCCTGCAGGATTTTCCAATTTTGCGATACATTGACGGAAAGACTAGTGACGGTATTGACCTTTGTCTTTCATACGATGTTGATTGCGCCTCGTAGAGGGTCCACAGCACAGATCATAGAATATGCATGTATAGAAAGTCAGTATGATAACGATGACTGAGAAACCAAAGAAAATCGTGAACACCAATGCAATATACAGCCATGTCTCTTCAAAGATCGCCATCCTGCGAATACAAATATGCCTACAACTACATGATTTGAAAAAGATAAGAATCTGAAAGGTACCGTAAACCACGAGGTAAACCAAATCTAATTTTGCGCCCCGGGACTATTTTAGTCGACTTTTATCTTAGCCATATCGTTGAATGAGTTTATCCTAACAGATTCTGGATCGAATTATTCTCAAGCTCTATGCTTCACCTTCGAAATGAGCCCTGCAAGATTTTTTAATATGAA
>JAPYYZ010006027.1:0-26232 GCA_030522705.1 Eretmocerus eremicus | reverse complement strand
AGCCGGCTGGGTGCGCTCAGGCCCAGGGCCGGGGCTGCGCCAGGAACGTGCGGAACTGGATCTGGATGATCTTGCTCGTGCTCTTGGCGTAGCGCATGTATGACCGGCGCCTCTCCCCGGCTGCACAGTCACGAGCTCCCGGTCGTCTAGGCGGCGTCCACGACTGGGCCGCACCAGACACTCCGCGATCGAGGCACAGCCGCGGAGGCTCGCGGCGAATCGTTCGACAGCCCCCCGCGCAACGAGTTTGGTCCTCGAGCGAGGCGCGCGGAAAAAACGAGCCGCGTGCGCCGGCGGAGAGATCGGCCACGCCGATCGCGAGTCGCGCGGAATAATTGCTCGGCCGGGGCCCGCGCGCCGGCTCTTATACGAGCGACGAGGACGAGCCCGGCCAGCTCTGCCTCAGCAGCGCCCGTTTCCCACCGTCCGCGCCGTCGACGAGATCGGCCGCGAGCTTCGCGGACTCGTGCTCGTATGCACCGTGCTGCGTGCATCGCGCTGCACTCGTTGTCAAGGCCCAAATCTGTGGCACCGGCAATTTCAAACCTCGCGCCCATCGATACAAGTTTTGCTTTTCCGAGCTTTCCCGAGCCCGCTGCGACAATCGTTCTCTACCTTCCACCTTAATTTCGAATCCACGTTCCCCCGCTCAAGCTCGCTTGTCCACGCCAATCGGCCTCTCATCTCCAAAATCAAAACGCAACTCACTCTAATTCTACCAATTTTACACACATTCACGAATCACATCGAATCGTTCTACAAACAGCTATTCTTCGCGGGCATTACTCTCAAAATAAGCGTAATTTCAGAGACACATCGCGTGCGCGTCATAATAGAGATGTGACGAAATCGGACGAAATGGGATATTCCACGAGATCCATGGGCATCAACAATTTATTCATGGTTTTAACAACCAAACTGTTGATTCGCTGAACAACAACAAGAATAATCGGTTGCGGACGGAAAGACGCCGAATCACGAGGGAATGTGGGGATTATTTTGAAATATGTATGTTCAACTGCAACGGATCATATACAACAACTCGGAACATATCGTTTGGGAAGCACCAACAATCTTGAAATCTCCTTATAAAATGGGAGTGGTGGAAGAATATAGTTACGCGTTGCGGCTACCGCTTGAACCATGTGCCGAACCAACCCATTTGGCTTTCCATTGAACCTTGAATATTTCCTTCAAGATCTTCTCGTGATAACTCGCACAGGTCGAGTTTAAGATTCAATTGGAACAAGACAAAAATCGACACGTATTCAGGGTCAGCTCGCAAAATCCATTCATCCAATTTCCACACGAGCATTCATCAACGTCAACTTTAACCTCGTCCATAATAAGTAATTCGATTTTGATATCTATATACCTGTATAGCAACTCAACAACTTAAAACAGTCAATGGATTTGATGTCACATACTCATAGTCTCAAAATTCCTTTCCGTGATAACACTATAGTGCCAGACTGTGTGCAGTTCTTCTAATCAACTACTTTGAACATTGTTCCTCTGATTTCAACATACATTTGACTAGAATCTTTACCATTAGAGGGGGCTCCCCTTATAAAACAAAAGGAATCTCGAGTCGAACGACTTACCACATACATGCAACAAAGTCATCCTGTGGTGGGAAGTCCAACCCACCTGTTGAACATTTCATCCGGAAATCAAATTAAAATAGAAAACAGCTGTCACATAAATTCAAATGAGTCGTGAGTGAATGATTTATTCCGTATTGCTACAATGTCATCCTCTGATGGGATGTACGGCCCAGCTATTGCGGAAGAGATATGATCACAAAGACTCTGATTACCTCATCAGTAGAGCCTTTTGAAGGTTGAGTTAGAAATCGTCCTCGAATTCCATAAAGTTCCTGTTCAAAATAACAATCAACCATAGTACTCAAAAGCTGAGAAATTGTCATGCTTCCTCTATTATCTTGCATTATTAATCGAAAACAAGGGGAGTTTGATTGTTATCATGTTCTGTCAGTTGCAGTTACGATATTCCACAACACGCGTCAATACAGTCCTCCACAAAGTTCTTCATGAACTGAGCTGGTCAACAAATCATGACCACGTTATCTCTAACATCTAAAATCTTAAGTGGTGCAAATTTAGGTGGCCGTTTGCAGCTGTTAGTCCTCGTAAATTGAGTAATAAAGTACTATACATTTGAGAAAAATAACCAATTGTGCGTTTTTTGTCATTTCAATTATCCAACTACAATTAACTGCCTAATAAACTACGTCATCTTTCAGGTTGATCATTAAACTCATCATTTTCACTGCATCACGTTTTCAACTAGTTGAGTGTGGAGTGCATCTCAAAGGAGTAAATCGAGTAAGTTATTGTTAAGTACGCTGTAATTGCAAAACGTATACCACAATGACGCGGTCACGAAACTATAGAAGACCTAAGAACAGACGGGCGAAAGATAATAATCATTAGCCATCAAATCAAAGGTCGTTGATCAGGAAATCCTATCATTCTAAGTCCAATACTGCGTTTTACACTGAAATTCTCCATTGCCAAGTCATGAGTATAAAACTGAGAACTCTCCAAAAAATATTGAGTAGAGCAGAAAAATGATAATTTGACTGCAGCTTGGCAGCTGTTTCGTTTTGATTTCATTTAAAAAGGACTTTGTGTTTCAATGGCAATTGCTGTTTTCTGAACTTGCTCGTGGACTTGTAAAATAGACGCGTGATCCAGTCACATGAGAGGGTGAGTGATTCCTGGAACTGAATGATGTTAGATGACCGAGGCCGCTGAATGAAGAGGACAGAAATCAATATTGTTTCAGATTCAGATCAACAATTTCTCACCAGGAGGAGGTCACAACCCCGGATCACGGATTTGGCTGAAATCTTGGGAATCATCTCCTTTTGGCACCAAAGGATCATACATCTAAAGCCTCAGAGTTTGCGCCGCAACTAATATGCTCAAGCGTTCTTGAGCTACAAGTTATGACATAAGAATCGTAGGTATAACCTTAGGCATCACTTTTTAACATGAGCCTATAAGGATGGTACTCATATTCTCGGGTATATATATAAAACGATTGGGCATTAGACTCTGCATCTTTAGTTATGATCTTTCGGTGCCAAAAGAAGACGATTCTCACAGTTTCAGCCATATCCATGATCCGGAGGTCGTCTTTCCTGGCCAAACTATTATTCCTCTTGACAAAAATGCAAGCAGGGGATTTTTCTCTCAAACATTAGTTTATTGTCTCGGCCTGTTATTCCTACAATAGAATCGTCCTCTATTCGTTCTGTCCGTGGATGCATTCACAGACCCGTCTAATTTGTCTGTTTGACGAGGCGCCATATCTGATCAATCATTAGCTGTTGTAATCACGGAAAACGAAGCTCTCCTGCGAATGCTCTCTCATCCACGCCACACGAAACGAGGTATTGAGACATTTGCATCAAAGAGGATCAAACTGATGAAATTTATCAACCCTGCATTATTTTTAGGAGGAATGTAGAGACTCCTAACCCGACTAACAGTGTGCAGCTAATTTATAATTCTGCTTAGCAACGATAACTTTCCCCTCTATAGCAGAAGATTGTGAAGACTAAAAAAAGTTCATCGAGAGCTTCGTATTGTACGATGCTGAATTAATTTGGCCACAATTTGCATACTTCTGGCGATTAAAATTTGTACGCACATGATAAATTCAGTCATATCTAATGTAGGCATCAAATATCTTGTTTTCGCGATATACTCTTTAGAGGGAAATCCCCTGAAAGCACACCGAAATCCCGCAAGGCAAAAATTACTCGGAAAGTGTTAACAGCGCATAATTGAGCAGTATTAAACGACGCGAGTGATTCGTTTTCTGCAAATTGAGGAAGACAGATTATCAGATATCAATTTTATTGGTAATTCTCGTGTGATTCTGCCTTATCGAATGTGGAATTCCATTTCTCGTTAAGATGAATCATTCTCGTACCTCGCTCGCGTTGAATCGACGCTAGAGTTGCGAGTTTGTTTTAGGCGCTGTATATCACAACTACACTCTCTAAAAAAAGAATAAAAAATAAAAAAAATTGCATTCAACTTACACTGTCATATTTTTGCATGGAATACCCTAATACAATAGTGCTCATTTATTGTGGAATTTGTTCGCGCAAAATCATCAAAAAATATATTTTGATAAAATCGATCAAGAGTTGTGAGATTCGAGCGATATGGTATCCTGCAAGCATATCCATACTGCAAAAATATGACTTTATCTCAACAGAAATCGCAGCTACAATGGGCGTCCGATGAGCTTAGTTGCGTAGCTCTGAGTTGCGTAAGGCAACTGCTGCTACAACTGCTTTCCTTGCTCACCCCTTTCCTGCCGCAACTCGATTCATACTCGAGTATTATTCTGGTCCCTGCCACCTTACGTAATTCAATCCCTCTCGTCACGCGTCTGGTAATGTTTCACATCATATCGATAGTACAAGCAGGAGAAACAAAAGCCAGTTCTGTTTGAATACTTTGTTACGTAACACGACTGCACTATTCAAAGTCCGCCTTTATTATTGCATACAAACATCAAGTTCTAACTCATACATGCCTGGGATTTCTGAGTGATTATCTAAAATTGAATCGTTGCGTTAAACAAGGGATGAGAGAATGTAGCGAGGTAATAGAACTTGCAGATCATAGATTTTTTTAGTATTCAGTGATGAGGACATGTCGTCTCGGTCATCTTCCTAATGAGATCAATGCACTCGGCACGCGGTTTGGAGTTGCAGTTTCAGCACTTGCCATGAAAGATGCATTCAGTGCAACTCCGAGGAATTGTTCGTTTTCTCACCTTTCAATATAATGAAAATCATTGTTCTTCTATTTTTCAGACATGACAACAACTTTTTTCATATGACTATTCGCATCCAACCTCCGGAAGTGAAGTGCCCCCCCCCCCCACGCGCCACGCCGCTCGCCACTCAACTCTCGAAGATGGTATCGATCGGACCGAAAAAGTGTAGGCCAGCGGCGGGGCGCGGGGAAAACTTCACTTTCGGAAGTTGGATGCCAATAGCAAACGTGATCAGATCTCTCGAAGGAATTTGAAGGCGATCCCATAAGATTTGAATCTCGAGAATCCAGAACTCGACCTCCAATTGTTGGAAAAGAACGACGTGATGTATTTTGGTTGTGGTGATATACGATGTGAGATTCAGATTTGTTAATATTTTTCTTAATATCGAGGGGAATCGACTAGCACCACAAACGTATCCATAAAATTCTATTTATTCGTATGTTCCTATGACTTGAAAATTGATGGCGAGATAGATTTTCTTTGGGCTACACTCTCAATTTATGAGTCTTCAATTCTGAAATAATTGATCAACACAACATGTAGCCTTTGCGTAAATCTTTCTAGCGTTCGCTGAATACAATAAAAGAAACGATGCAAAACATGTACAATATGCTTCATGTCACACTCTGCTGATCACAGGCTTCCTGGTATTTCCCACTTGATGAATCATCTTTGGTTTTAGGGTGTAGTTTGGAGGACTTTCCAACTGTGGCGATAAGATGGGAGATAAGATGTCTTGATTTTGTCATAGATTACCATTTTAATCTCCGGGATTTTTTGCATCGCGATGGGAGGAAATGAGCCACGCTCCTCGATCAAGTGAATGATCTTGGCGCGAGAAACCTGTAGCCGATTGATAATATATATTTTATTCAATATCTACTTTACGTACACTACACATGGAAAGTAATAGATAATACATAAAATCGCCATAACTCAAAAACTCTTAGGCCTAGGAGAGAAATAAATAAACAATTTCGAAATTCATAAAAAATGCTATCGCTGCATTCTTCAACGTATAATTAGGATTGAAAAAGTGAAAAAACCAATTTCGATCAATCACCTGTAGTATTGAGATCAATGATGCTAGAACAAAATTTCAAAAAGCAAATTGTAGATCTATTCACAAGCTTTAATTCCTTTTCTTTTAAAATTGTCTACAATATCCTGAAACCGAGCTATGGACTCTGGAGAAGTTCTTTTTTAACCACTCCACAATCAATGAATCACTATTTGACACTTCGAAATCAATAATACTGATCTGAAAATGGGTTGACGGATGAATCTCACCCATATCTATTCGCGTGACCGCCGATCTTTCAGAGCGCATAGCTCGGCTTCAGAATATTTCAAAAAACGTTATTAAAGCTCGTAAAAAGATCTACAAGTTGCATTTAGAAATTTTGTACAAGCATCATTCGTCTCAAAGTTATAAGTGATTGATTGGAATTAGTTTTTTTTAATTTTCCAACCCAAATTATACGTATGACGACGGCAGCAGGGAAATATTCGAAAAACATAAAATGATTTTTTCTGAACTTCAAATGCTCATTTCATTTCTCCCGTAGGCCCAAAAGTTTTCGAGTTATGGCGATTTTACTGCAAGAGTGTATATGATCTATTACCTCCCGTGGTTAGTGTTGGCCTGAAACAAAGCGTGATTTCGTGCAGTTCGCTCAAACTTGCGATCTTGGAAGTGAGTTCACTTGAATTTGCTCGAGTACAAGAGGGAACATTCAAGTTGAACATTGCGATGGATCGCGAGAGCCAGAGATCGACGAGCCAGCCATGTGAGAATGCGCAAGGATTGGAGGAAAATCGACCGCATCGCGAGGAGCGTGTCCCGCGTAAAATCGAAGATATTGCCAATATATTGCCAATATATTGAATCACATTGGCTATGTATTGCAAATACAATTTACATTACAATGGAAATATGGCAGCAAAGATCATCCTCCGATACTTCCCCAATATATTGAGGAATCGAAAAATGTCATGAGTCTAATAGATTCCCAATATATTGCTGAAATTTTATTTCAGAGGAATAATTCTGGAAATGTCGGTCTAATGAATTCACTATTTTGCGAATTTGAGAATTGAAGAAGAGGGTTGGATTAATTTCGTTGTGATTTATTGGCATGCATTGATAGATTAAGATGACAGATATCATATATGATTGCGTTTTCAAATTCACATCAAATGATCAAAAGTAATGTCAGTTCTGTAAGCTCAAACGAGTGTATCAAAAGCAATTGCCTCGCATTATGCAGCGCGTGGTATGAGAGAATTTGAGAAAAGTGGTCGAAATTAGACCGTTCGACGGGTGGAGCTTCGCTTCTTCCGCAGGCGCTGTTTCTCTCTTGCCGCATCTCCTTCGATTCCAGATTGACAATTTGCGTTCTGCGCGGATGATGGATGTTGAGACTGAACGACTATGCGCGCATTTGGAAATCTCGCTTGCCGATTCCCATGCTGACGGAGGATGTCGGCTCGTCGCGATCGCGATACATCTCCGGGCGTCAACCTAAGCAGAAAAGATTGCGCACAAAGTCTCACTGTCGGTTAAATGAACTCATGAATCATCCTTCCACGGTGGCCCCAATCAATACAATGAAAGCAATGAAATGAAACGCCTAGAGACGAAGCAGTGTGCTGAGTCAAAATTAAAAGTTTTAGACGTTATTGACTGCTGTCTGGCATTCGATTTGGATGTTTGAGAGACTGAGGATACCTATCTGAGAGGCGAATCTCGAACGAATCTAATTCAGCGCCCGGTACCGGATCTCCTCTGCATTTTGGACCAATGTTCTTCTCTTAGCGAAATCAGACACGTAAAAGAATAAGTCGATGTGACATGGATAAGAAAATTCCCCCTTGTCGACAATGAACAGGCAGAAACGTTATTGTTTACGACTTGTCGATTGAGGAGTGAGTGGTGAGAGACCAAATGAGGCATCCTTCGAGAACAAGTGCGGGCAAGAGAGATTTTGGCCCAAGGTGTCTCCATGTGGCATAGGAGATTCAACACCGCGTCTAGTGGACACATGTGTGGGTCTCGTCGTTTTCGCGAGTCGCGCGCGGCGTTGCTTGCGGAATGTCGATTGCGGCTCACGGATCGATCGAGAAATCGAGTCAGAAGCTCTCGTACTCATATTGGAGTACTTCGGCAGAGAGTCGAGAGTTTGAGAGGGCCCCGTCGCTGACCGACGATGGCTGACTGTGTGACAGGGGCGATCAGCCTACGTTTGACGCGAGCTCGCGGTCGAGCGGCACTAGTACGAGTCGAGTTCTCGCGCGATTTTGAGCACGAAGGGTGTCCGGCCGAATCGCTTTGACGATCCGTCGAGCGCGCGGAGCACGAGCGCAGATGACGCGCGGCACTCGGGATTTTGGTCCTGCGGCGCGGCTCGTACGATCGCGCGCGGAGATGGCGCAGTTTGCGAGTAGCGCGGCCGCGGCTCGGCGCATCTGTGCATCGGATCGCATCCGATCGAGATGAGAGAGGCGAGAGGGCAGCGCCGATCAAATTTTACGCGCGGCGGCGGTGCTCAGAGGCGGGCACGTGGCGGCGCGCGTCGCGGCCGATCTTGGCCAATTGAAACTGGTTTCAACTGGCGGCCGCTGCCTCGCTCCGGTGCGGCTCTTGCCAGCGCCGCGGATTCCTCCGCGACCCCACGACTCGCGGAGGATGCGTCCGCGGCCGATAATCAACGCGACAACGAGACGCGACAAATGCGACGCGCCGAAAGGGCCAGCGCGCGCGATTGGAGCGAGGCATCGACCCCCGATTGGGTCCAGTCGCAGAGTGTCAACCCCGCGCGGCGGCGGCCGCGACGTTGCGAACACTGTTGCAACCCTGGCCCCGAGCACATCCTCCAAAATGAGACGCCTTGCTCGCGTGTGGAATCATGCGGCCTGCGAACCCTGTGACGATGTTTCATGGTCCCTCGCGGCTGTCAACGACAAATTCTCAAATTCCCCGAGGCAGGCGTTGCTCGCCAAATCGATCCATTCGTGAAAATCTCCGAAGCGTTGTCTACTCTCCTGAATTTTGTCGTTCCGCGCGAACGCTGCCGAGCTCGCGCCGAGGCTCGCGCATCGTGCGATATATATACTCATGCACGAACCCACCGAGTCTCGCAAAATGAGTCTGCATGTCAGTTATGCGAACAATCGATGCCGCTGACATTTGTCAATTTCCTGCGCTCGAGCCTGCGCTGCTCTGCAGCTACGCGTTTCAAATTTGCCTCCTCAAATTCGATCCACCATCCAGATTATGCTCGAGCGGTCAAAATCTTCAAACACCCCGGTGCGCTTTTTCGCACAAATAGATATAAACCTGGGTGGCAACATTTCAAGCACCTAGTTTGGATATGGTGAGATTGAGGATGGTCAGAGTTGGGTAAAACGATGAAGATGCACTCGACGGGGCATGTGACGTATGAGCAAAATTTAAATACCTGCTTAAAATGATACACGGGCGACGCTATCGCGATTGCGCGCAACCTACGCTCTCGCAATCAGCTTGCCAAGGTCTAAGGACATTGTAAAACAAACGAGATCTTGGTCGAAGACCAAACTGAATTTCTGTAACTCCCCCAGACTTGAGATTCTGCATCGCTAATGCTGCAAAAATCACTAAACGCCGTGCAGCAACTAGACTCTGATGTACCACCAGTAGCCCGCTCGCACACATAGTATTTGGAATTGAAAAGCTGTCAAGAGTTGGTTTACGATCACAGCCATATACAGCAAAGCCCGGGCGAATTTCTCAAGTTTTCACAATCAACGTCAAGTACGACTCATCAGGTCGGAGATCAAATCGTCTATCTCCCATTCAAAGGAAATTTATTGACAAGTTTAAAAGAAGGACAAGTCATAACAAAACCACGAGAAATTTAAGAAAAATCATTTTGGGCTGAGAAGTTACGCGGGAATCGAAGTCATTTTGTAGTCCTCGTTATACTTCCGCAATTTTCAAACCCTCTTGCTACTTGAGCCAGTTTGTCGTCATCGGGAAGCTCTCATCGGAGCAAATACCGGGTTTCTAGAAAACCGCTCTAAATGCATGACGACTCGATTAACGCAACAGTTGCTGACTTCAATCTTGGTTTCGTCGCGTCACTTGTCTTATCCCGAGAGATCGCCGTCTCTAATTGACTATGTGTTTGGCATTTGACCGAACTCGGAGTAACTTTTCGAACAATTAGACGCACATGACTCATCCCACGACAACTATTCCGCTTTTGTCACTCAATGAGACAATATCGTCGATTCATGGGCACGTGTGGACGGGAAATGATGAATTCGATATTCCTGTGAACTTTTGTCGAATCCATTTGTTGGAATTATTCGTTGGAGCTCAATTTCGGTTGACCCATGCATGGGCAATTCTTAATCAGTTCGAAAGAAGCTCGCCTACGGAAACTAAAGTGTTTTGCAAACTCAATCATAGTCAAACTTTAAAAATCATCTATGCCGTCAACCGGGGTTACTTTGAACGGAAGGGTTACCCTTCAGTTCAAAGTAACAACTGATGAGGAAAGAGTTGTATATCTTCGCGTATGGGGGGGGGGCAGGGTGTTCCAGGGTTTCAGGGATTTGTTATGAACAAATTTTTATAATCAACCGTAAAATGCCTATTTTGCTGTAAAAAATCTTTTTTTTTCGTATTCTCTGGCATATTTTGGACAAAAAGGTCCTAAATATTTTTTAAAAATGCACAGTTGTTCCGAAAAAAATTTTTAGAACCCACAATAAATTTTAGGTCTCTCTAACCGATGCGGAATTGGTAGTTGGCAAATTCTGACGCGCTGCTTGAGCGTATCTCAACACCACGCACATCGGATACTGCCTGGATAAAGCTTGGAACAACAGGTGCCGAGACGTAGAACAAAGAACTCATATTACTATTTATATTATACTCACTTCAGTCGAAGCCACGTGATG
This sequence comes from Eretmocerus eremicus, assembly GCA_030522705.1. Lineage (NCBI taxonomy): Eukaryota > Metazoa > Arthropoda > Insecta > Hymenoptera > Aphelinidae > Eretmocerus > Eretmocerus eremicus. The sequence goes on along the minus strand of JAPYYZ010006027.1, from coordinate 15,453 downwards.
TACGTCAATCATTCGCTCATCGCCTATGAATTTGCAGTAACGTGAATATTCTCGAGCGTTATCGGAGAAATAAAATCCACGAACAGCTCTAGTCAATTTTCCACCACAGTTCCTCATTTCTTCAGTCTGCGAATCTCAAGCGAGAGGAGCTGCTCCAAGGCAGATGCCGAGGCAGATGCACAATTCTAGCCATTTCAGGCTTCTCACGTTTCATATATACGATTCTTGCTTTCATTAGACCATCAGATCCCATTGGATGACCATGAGAGACGAATACAAGAGCTAAATCAATGTACGTGTTTTCTATAGGCTTGAATGGTTTCGATAATCCTTCTACCCAAATTTTGCACGAAGCCTGCAGTCTCGCGTGTTGACGAACCAGGAGTTTTAGACAGGAGTGACAAACCTCAGAAAACCGCAATCTCTGAAATAGAAAAATAAAATTAGAGCTTATCGTATGGCTACGTACGCTAATTCTATCTGCACTCCCAGCAATATATTTTCAAACGAATCAGGGTTGAACTTTGTCGTCTCCGTTTCCGTAACAAGTTTTTTGATCAAAAAATATAGAACATTATACGCGATTTAAAGATTACTAGTCTCCCGCGGATTAAAAGAAGCCCTCGGGACGGAGCCGAGACTGATGAGTACTCTAGAGGGGGTGATCCTCTTTACTCCAAAGATGCATATTATATTATTAGTTTTACCACGAGGAGGTACGAATACATGTCGTTTCTCTTTTGCGAACTAAGAGTACAACACGTATTTTAGGCCTAAGCAGTGAACATTGATTATAATGCTTTATAACAACCATATTGATATGAATTCTTTGATCGAAAACAAAGGCAATATCCGCGGAGAACTCCATCGAGAGATTCCCTGAGGGATACGATCAATGATAATGATTGAATTCCGAAAAAGACAAAATTGAATAACAGACTAGCACCATGATCATCTTCTTCTATTTCTGTACAAAATGAAAGACCTCGGGGAATAATTTTGTGAGTATTCACGGGAGTCACCCTTACTTTTGCCATTTAGGTTTGAATATGAACGACGTTGTTTCAAAATTATTTCTCTTCGACGCTCGAGATGGACCACAAGATTTGCCGTCTAAATGCGTGACTCATATTACAGGAAACACACCGATAATACTTGCTGTTTTAATCTCATTCCGGTACGAAAACAATGACCAAAGGAAAAATCGAGTGAAAAGTCGTTGGACGGTGTCGGACAATCCTATGTCCTGAGTTTTCTTGATCTACAAACTTCGGGATCTCACGTTATCACAGCATATCGTTGGTTCTCCACATCGTCTTTCTGCCAATGATGAACTTGATCGATCCAACATTTTTTGCCGCAAATTGCGAGAGAGAGATTGGAGCAAGGTACTAAACTGTATTCAAAGATATTAGAAATATAGCTGTGTGGGGAAACATTTTGAGTCTTTGAAACTAATGAAGGAAATACATCCTACGGCTCTTTGATAATGAGAGCGACACTATACAATCTCATTATGATGGTTTTAAAAGGATGACGAACAACTCTCTTCCAAAGGGGATACATTTCTGGTAGATAAAATTTTATTTTCGTGATATATAGCGCATTTTATGTACATATTTACAAAAACTACCGACCATTTTGAATCTGCTTCTCTCTCTCTCTCTCTTTCTCTCTTTCTCTCTGATATATTCGCGAATCACTAAGGCATATCACATCCAAACACATTTTGAATGACATTTCTGTATGCCATCTTTGAATGGCAGCATTGTGACATGAGAGAAAGTATGGACTAGATCTATTATATTTTTCCATACGATTCTCGTCACGGTATTTTGCAATATTTTTATAAAATACTAAGCACTCCATTCGCAAACGAATATAAGGATAACCGTGCTAGTTTCTGTTGTATTGAAAAATTGAAGAAAGAATTTCTTTGATGAACACAATAAATCTTTTCATCTTAACTAGAAAGATCATCGATAAATGTTCCGAACCAGTATGACAAGAAATGAAATGTGCGAGTGAATCAACGGATTTCATCACAATTTGCAGCGTAATGACTCGGAAAATCTATGGTGCCAATCTAAAGAAAAGAGTATGGATCATGCATTTTTGTGATATTGCATGAAATATGACTCAAATTTTGCTAATGAAACAATTGCAAGATACATCGATGCACGCGCGTTCGGAACTTATTCTTCGTATTCTTAATTGTCTACTTGTACACCGATGTATGCTGTGAATGCTAACAGAATTATTACAGCTCATCTTTGTCAAAGGAATACTTGTATTATAATCCTTTACACGTTGTTTATCGTGGTGATTGTTGATTTACAAGAGTGGTTGATCTGACTATTTCTCGACTAAAATGAATTGTATCGACGATGAAGGAAACATTATAAAGTTTACAAAAAAGGATATGAAAGTTGTAAATATCCAACCCTAAAATGCACCCAACGCATGTATTCAAAAGCGAAAAAGATTAACTTGATCACCAATTGTAAGAGTTCATATTATTGAACGGAATTCATTATTCCCTCGTCATCCGATAAAATTTTTCCATTATTCAACTCTCAACCGTCGGAAGAATATCCCGAATCAGGTTTAGTCAAACATACATTAAGTTACTTACACCCATCCAAAATCATTCCGCCTATGTGCAGTTGAAATCTACGCAATGCTATATCAGTTCCACTTTTTATACATCAAATGCTTCATTCTGATACAAGAATCACCAGAAAAACAAACTCTGGGATCTATTCCAAAACATTCGCAAGACTAATAACCTCTTACTCTTCATTCTCGATGAGCTCCGTGTCAATTTGACACTCTACGCCAATAAGCATGATATCTGCGATACAGTCTGGGGCAAGAAAATGTTCACCAATTTAAGCCCCTTCGGAATTTTGATGGCGCTGAAGTGCTTCGACGAGCCAAGAGATTTGAGTAATTTTCTCTAAAGCAAAGTCTTTGCAGAGCATTATCAATCAATTACAGACACGATTAATGTTACGGGTGGCCCGAACCAACACAAATGAAAACTTTCTGTGTGATCGATGGAGATTTATTGCGGATGCAGATATTACAGAGAGCGGTCATCAATGTAAACGGGAATGTAATCACCATTCTGAAATCGTTACTTCTCTCGACAAAAACAAACTTGAATGGAGTCACACAATTTTGATGATAATCTGAATAATGGGGTGCTCTAAGTCGTGAGCCGAAGAAGAATTCTGACCTTATCATCAGAAGAGCATGTTTTCTATTAACTCAGTCTTAGAAAAAGGATGTCGATTTCTGCGATGTCTCACAATGCAGGAATAATTATGTTACGGAAGATTGATGAATTTCGTCAGAAAGTATCAGCTCAAGTCATTCTAATATACAGCAACTAATCTCGAGAATTCTAATTGAAACTCATTCACGAATTGGTCATTATTTGAGATGAGATTACGCGAGTCTATCCAAGTTCATCGCTTCGTACAAAAAATGTTGAGTTTTCCCAGGAAAATCGTCTTTCCACTTGAGTTGATGACGAATTCTGTTTAGAGTGTGCATCCACATGTAATCTTCATAAGCCGATTAAAATTTTTGATGAATAATACGTCGTTCGGTAATTTAACAAGAACAAGTTGATACGAAAGACGAAATTTGCCAAATGAGAAGAATCAAAATGACTGTAGCGATCGGAAATTGATGAAAATATGATTCTCGAAAACAACTCGATGGATTATGTCGGTTGTTGTTGTAAAATGATTTGGGAATCATGCTAAGAAATGCCTGTAATTATTTTCAAGGAATAGAATCTTTTCATTCACATTCATGCAAACCAACAGTGACGTAAATATTTTGTGATCTATTCCATGCATGTTTCAATATCGTCGCAATCATTTCAGCACCATCAAATTTCAAATCACCCTGCATATTTCTAATATGGTATAGTTATCGATACTTTCATGCGCGTCTCTTCTTCTCGTTTCATTTTGAAAAGATGCTCCCATATCGCAAACTCCGAGTCTTAAGATTTAAAATTGATTCTAGTCGAAAAAACTAATCCATAATGACGAGTAAGCCATTACATGTTGTCTCATCTGACCTCTCATGGAATGTCCAAGTTCTCAATTTAAGACAGCAATATAAAACCAATTCTGCCATGATTCTTGTCGAGATGAACTTTCCAGAATCGATCCCGAAAATACATAATAAATCTGAGAGAGTTCCTCTTTCACGCTGGTTGACTCGTAGGTACCTCTTTCGGTTGATCAATTCTGGTGCCTAAATTAGCAAAGATATTTCGGGGACGGCTTTCTAAGTGTACAAATATTTTATAACAGTTGATATTTCTCAGTGGAGAAACTTTGATTCTATAAAATATATGCATCTTCAGTATCGTAAGAGATTCTCTCCCAGTGCAATGGCCACAATAGTCAACGTTCTTTGCAAACATATCCACAGGCAACCTCTATCAAGAGATTCCAAATCATGCTTTTTGCAGGTCCTGCACTTCGAACAAAACCGGTGGATTTCATTTCGTGAACAGATCATGACATTCTCCCCCACTTCACACCGAAATCTTTCATGATCCACAATGCTGAATCGATCACGCAACTATGTATCAACACAACACCTACTTTAGAGGGAGTTATGATTTCGATCTTCCATTTGAAAAGTAATTCAATGATCAAAACTTTCAAACCTAGAGAAAATTCATACGGAAGGCGAATGTTCACAAGATGAGATTACGCAGTTCTTGAACAGGTGCCCACAACAAATACTCTTCATCTGCAATATTACTTACTGCTCAAGACATTTCTAGGCTGATCAGAAATTTGGTGCACATTTAGAACTACGTTGTATGATGGATGGTAACACAATTGCAATTATTCTGTGAATAATTAAGCAGTAAGAATTTTGGAATCGCGATATTAAGCCATCTCAAAATGTGTTAAAAGAAGAGTTGACGATATCAACTTAGACATTGACTGCCGTCGGTCTGGTCATTTTTCAACCCAAATAGAAAAGCAGATTCGAAGGATCTTTTTGACGAAGGGGCACACGCCTCCGACAGGCTCCTGATTGAAAGGAGGAGTGAGATTCTCAATGCGTCACAAAATTTCCGATCAATGATGCACATAATTATAACAGTATATAGTCCTATATTTTCTGAAAACGTCTGATTATATTTGAATAATAACGTTCAAAAGCTCCCCGCGTGGAAACAAGTCTGAGCTGATTGAGAAAACTCGATTTTACTTTGATGCTGGATGCAATTGTACTCTTCTCTTACTAACTAAATTTGCACTCAAATGTATCCTATCGTCAGGTGGTATCATAGTCATTGATATTCCAATACGTGAAGAAATATTTGACCAGGAGATACCAGAGCCTCCGGGTGATGGATTTGTCTGTTTAGACCCTAACACTCAAGCAGTTTTGAGCAACACCAACCAGAATAAGGCAAATAATTGGGTGTTTTCTGAGCAAAATGAAGATGATCAGGCTTAAGCAAAGCATCAATTTGATTCCATAAATGTTGCTTAACACACTCAACACTGAAATACATACAAATCAATATCTTCAAGTGACCAGAAAATATTCACCAAGATTCCCTAAGAGCATAGAATAAGGCAAGAGCCAGCAAAGAAAGGAGATTATGCCATAAAATGCAATGAATCATCGAATAACAGCCCATGAATTCTGTACATACCGTCTAATGAATTTTTGACATGCTGCTAACACTAACTTTCATACTTGTGGTCTAGAATTTCATACTTGTGGTCTAGAATAAGCTTCAGATTGTTGAAGAGTCTCTTTTGAAACAATGGAATGAGTCACAGCTGGACTCATAGGTCACTCATAGCCCCCTGAGATTTTTAAGGATTTTCAATTTCGTTGAAATGTCTTGATACAACAAATGCCAATTTCTTTCTAACTAGTCCATGAGCTAGAGCAAAAGCTCTACATCATGACATTTCACCAATCTGTAGCTTATTCTAGACCACAAGTATAACAATTAGTGTTGGCAGGCAGGTCAAAAATTCATTTGAAACTACAGTATTCATGGGCTGTTATTCGATGAATCATTCCATTTTATGGCATAATCTCCTTTCTTTGCTGGCTCTTGCCTCATTCTATGCTTTTGTATGTATTTCAGTGTTGAGTGTGTCAAGCAACATTTATGGAATCAAATTGATGCTTCGCTTAAGCCTGATCATCTTCATTTTGCTCAGAAAACACTCAATTTTTGCTATATTCTAGTTGATGCAACTCAAAACTGCTTGAGCATTAGAGTCTAAAACTTTAGGAACTTCATTTCTTTGTAGAATAAAAGACATCTGTAAATTTTCAGCCAAATCCACCACCCGGAGGCTCTGGTGTCTCCTAGTGAGAATAAAATGAGCTTTTCAGCTTATTTGATGATTCAAACTGTTTGCAGATCTCTCATTCAACCTTTTAAGAGTGACATCATCATTGTTGGTCGTGTACATGCAACTACCTAATCTCGATAAGGCAAAATCATGCATCAATAGCAAAAACAGAGATAATGTACATATAATTGTATAGATAATCGTTGTTATTACTTCTTTATCTCATCGATCGACTGCAGAACTGATCTTTGATTTAATAAACCAAAACTCAATGATTTCACTCAATTAAAAACATTAAGGAATCAAATTCTAAGATGCACGGACGCTAAGATACACAAATGGCGTTGATTCACATATAAAGTTTGGAAGTGTATCACTATGGACTGAATTGCACTGCACGGATGAGATTACTCTTTGGAAGATGCACTTCTAGTAGGGTCACATCAAAAGTTCCATTGGCTTTGGATTATTTCTCTATAGGTAGAGGGCAGTAACATATCGTTTAACCATAATTTGTCAAATGTAGATCTCATATTCCAACGTGCTTTTTACGCTCATTTTGATTTCTGCAATACCATCCAATGAACAATGTTCAACTAACGTACATATCAATGAGCATTCTTCGTACTACAGTGAAACCGGTTTAATTGGACACTCTGTTAATTGGGCACCTTCCTAAATTGGGGACTATCGATATTCGCCAAGTGTACCATATAAGGGCTAAAGTCACTCAGTGAATTGGGTATTAGCATGTACTGGGCGCTTTTTACCGAGACCGTGAGTGCCCAATATAGACAGGTTTCACTGTAGATCAATTATTAAGAACTAGCCAAACTAGCGTCTTACACGAATCTTCGCCCTAAGCTCCGTTAGAGTTTATTATGGCTAAATATTCCAAGGGGACTCCACTTGATTGACGCCAAAAACTCTTTTGCATATGGGTAAAAACGTTGTAAAATTGAAATATCTCGCCCACAATGCGCAAATACCACAATAATCGACATTTCAAGTAACGAAGCTGTCGGTAAATATCATCATTCCACATCGTTACGGCAAATGAAAATCAAATAAATCATAGCAGGAAACCTATCAGAATGAGGTGACTGACCTACCCCTCAACTATTTCAATGACGGGAATTCTTTTCTTCATTAAGTTCACCTGAAATTTGGAAGATAGATACATACGTAAAACGCTCAAAAGTCTATGCCGAGTTCATACAGAGAAATTATCAACAGTCGTAAGTTGACTCACAAGGAGATGTTGTTATCTTTGGGAAACAGATTCGGCTAAGACTTAAGGATTTCTTTCTTCTTGGAACCAAAAGAGGATATTCAAAGCCGAACATGCCAATGCTCAAGCGTTCCTGAACTACAGACTATGACATTAGCATTGCCCACATAGGCCCATGTTAAAAAGTGATATTTATAGGTATATTAGCAGTGCTAATGTCCCAGACTGTGATTTGAAAGCGCTTGTCGATTGGCAAGAGCGGCGTTTAGATGTCATTTTTGGCACTAAAATTAGCCGATTTCCAAAGTTTCAGTCAAATCCGTTTCCCAAAGATGACAACCTCTCCTTGGCAGAGTTGAAGTCAGATGAATCCCTAATGATTTACATCTCACAAAGAAGATCTCGCGTAAAAACCACAAGATTCGCCCTCGAAACAGGAAAACGTGGCCTCAATCTCCGAGATTTCTTCAGAACAATTTATACTACTATATCACAAGAATCATATACTTTCACAGATGAAATTCTTCAAGTTCGTTGTGCTTGCCGCTTGAATGAGTAATGGATTTGATGAGAAAGTGAGATAGAAGGTAAACTTGGGAACATGACGATCCTTTCAAGGCACATATAAAAACTTTGGCCAGGTCGAGGAAGGTACACTTTTTCTTTGATTACTGGCTCCAAAATTAATAACAGAATTCCAAGAAAGTGAAGAACGATTGTATTTCCGCTGAAATGCGATCATTGGCGTCTTACAATTAGTCTGAGATTGGTATTTCATTCGTGAAATCAGGATTTCTTGGCTTTCCGATGTATTGAAATTGATTTTACCATGGCTCACTCAAGAACCTTTTCACGCACTTCCTGGCTGACACCAGGAGGAATGTAATGCATTGACATTAACATGGAATTGCGGAATCAGCCTTGAATCAAATTTTACAATTCTAGGAAAGGCATTTTGCAGATGATCAAAGGATTAGAAAAATAACGTGAGGGGATCGAGATATTTTGAGGCAAATTATCCTGGCGTGACTTGAAGTAATGGGTGAAAAGAGATAATAATTTGGAAATATTGGAAAAATTTACTGAATTGGGGTAGCATTGGAAATTACTCGATGGTTGAAACTGTTGTCAACTTCATATGCACAAAAGATCGAGTGTAGCCCAACCGATTGCATTCGCTTCGAATGTATCCACAGCGTGTCCAAGCGATAGAACGTTCAGATTCGAGCTTGAGGGGCCGAGCCAAATTCGTACATGCACCCCCATTGGTAAGTAGTCGTTTAATGGTATACTATTGTAAGACTCTGTACAACAGACATAAAGCCAAGAACATCAATATAAAGACAGCTAGAAGAATCACCCAATAAGAGAATTATTTTGAAGGACAATCCACAGCCTCGGCAATAGAAGATTTTCCACTGCATCAAAATTACTTGAACATTACTTATTTTTAGAATGATATTATGGTTGTGACACCATTTCTTTCCAATAAAACCGTACGACGATTAAGCTTATTATGAACGAAGATGTGGAAAAAGGTGCGGTTTGAGGCATAGGCGGCCCATCTCTTCCGTTTTAAATATCAAAACTTCCAAATGTTATATCTCCAAAACGGGGCGGACAAGCAACTCGAAATTTTACGTGCATGCGCATCTTATCAAGATGAATTAATGTGCAAATTTTGAAGAAGACCGTAAAAAGTCAGAAATCTCCGAGACATTCCTTGAGAAAGAAATCGTGCAATCCTTTGAGGAACACTTTTCTGCTGAACTGAGGAAGTGATTACCATTTCGTTACATCACGAGCGAAATCGAGTGAGAAATACACAAATCAGAGGGTCGAAAAAGTCTCATGTTTTCTAGCTCGAGTAAATGAAGCAGGGCGAGTTTCATTGTGACGACCCTCGTAGGATTAATATTCTCAGATCCCAATATGTGTTATCTAGAATTTCCAAAGATTTTTCACTTCTGCTGCATGGAAATAATTGCAACTCTACCGAGAGAATCGGTTGAGTAAATCATTGCCGAAGAATTAAAGAGCTCTGAATTCTACGTCAAAGAATGCCTGTATAATCAAAAGTATCGAGATGATAGATAATCAACCTATCAAGAGGCTGAATTAGAGAAGTTTGGAATCAAAGTATTTATTACAAAGAACAACTAATTCTTTTTTTGATGATTGAACTTTTTCTTGCAATCTTTCAAATAAGAGATTAGCGAATACCCGAATGGATTGGATTCCGATATTGATCAAACACAGATTTTACCCGCTGAGGTTCAAGCACATGAATTGTCACATCTTCTACGCTTATGATTTAAGAATGCAAGAGCTTTCAAAAAGAATAGAAACACATTGCAACTTCGCAAAATTGTTTCAATTTTCAAAAGAGGGTTCTGGTCGATCGTTCATTTCACAATTAGAATAGCGCGATCGGTGTGGTGGCAGATTTTCGATGATTCAATGTTTTTACCCACATTCAAATGTAGTCTCACACACAAATCTCAAAGCGCTCGCAGTGGATTGCGGCTTTTTCAACACTCACACCCTAAGAGCTGGCGAGTCTCTTGCTCTACAGTGCTTTTGGAGACGCTTCGCGTGTGATATCATCTTATGCTTATACAATTATAATTCGAACGGCTCGATATAAAAATACGCGTATAAAATTGCTAAAAATATTGCGCAGAGAGAGAGAGCGGTGTTGGGGGTCGTGGGTGCCGAGGAACGTCTCTCTGTGGCTGCTCCTCGCCGCGCCGCACTCGCGGACAGCCGGCACAACTCAACTTATCGCCGGACGAGGCGCGTCGATGCGCAGCAGCTCGGCCCTCGACGATTACGCCGTCGGGGTCAGCTTCGACGGCAGCGCGAGCAACAGAAGCGGCAATAAGGCGACTGCGATGCCGCTTCTCGTGGATGCCGGACTGCTGGCCCTGCTCGCTGCTCCCGAAGCGTCGCCGTCGTTCGAGCTCGCTGCAACAAGAGATGGCGAATCAGATGTTGAGCGCGTAGCGCGCTTGCAGGGAATCGCTGCCGGGACGAGCGGCTTCCGATTCGCCGAAGAAAATCAGCGGCGAGATTTTAATGCCCGAGCAGCCACTGTGCATTCGTTGTGCGCGCGCGAGAGGCCGCGTCATCGAGCTGCGCGCAGATATGAGGAAGCTCGAGTGGAGAGAGAGAGTGAGACGGACGCGACGGGGCCTCTTCTCGAGAACTGACTCGCGTGTGCAGAGATGCGATACGCGAGAATGAATTGCTACCGTATGAGCGTCAAAAGAAACGAGCTTCGACGCCAGACTCCCTCGCGATATGTACTCAGAGACGCGGAGAATGACCGACACAAGACGCGAGCGCCAAGTTTTTCCCGACTCCGTGCAGATAGCTCGATATCCTCATTCATTCGGTATCTAGGAATGCTTTTCACGAGGCTTCTCGATTACGTATCAGAATCGAGAGAAAGTGACTCCTTCCGAGTACTACACTGCTTGTAAAAATTTTTCAAGCCCACTGCATCTACTGAAGGAATAAACTGAACCGTGGAAGATTACTACCTGAGCACTCCTCAAAACAAGTGTTCTTCGACGAAAGGCGCTTCGTTCACGTACGCGATACCATATAATCAGATGACGCAAGCCCACAGGTTTGGTGGTTCTCTTGGTTGAATACTTGAGAATTGAGAAGCCTTCCAACGATTTACTTCGGCAAGATAAGAGGACTTTGAGGGCGTTGCTCCCCATGTCACTGTCTATTGCAGATTTGCGAGCATAATTCCTTGAAAAGCACCAAATTGGTCGAAGTGAAAATTGGAAAGGACATTTAATACATCGCGGGTGTCATCGCTTATCGTCTCTTAAAATTTGCACATAAACGATCAAACATATTGTAAGTTACAAACATTCCGCAGCAGAAATTAGAATTCATTAGTTGTCACGATCACGCCATATTGCAAAGATATATTCTCTCATTTTTCTTAGTGCCCGACACAAGGAGCTATCCGTGAATTTTCTGTAGTTTCCTGATCAGTGCGCTGTGAAAGCTTCATAAAATGGATTCGAGATAGATCTGCCTGAAGAAAACAATTGCATTTATACTCGCGAGAGAAGGAAAATCTTGGAAACTCGGGCTCGAGCAGAACCGGGGGCAAAGCTATGTCGATTGCGATGAGAATCGGCGGGTACGCGGTTGGCAGCGAGCGTCAATTGACCACGACAACGGTGCGGATGTACTAGTGGTGGTCGTGTACCGACCGAGTATGTGCTCGGCGTGGGTGTGGCCCTGGGCCCTGGTCTCGCGGCTCTCCATCGCCGGGGCCTTGGGCTGCTCGGCGCGCGAGCCCTCGATGCTCATCTCGTTGCTCTTCCAGTAGACGCTGGCTATGGTCGCGAGGCACTTTATCTTCAGGTCGCCCCGCTTGAAGTGCTTGGCGCGTATCCGGAACTCGAGCCCGAGCAGCACCGTCTGCAGGCCCTCCACGTCCATCTCGACGACGTACGGGCCGCGCAGCAGCGACTGATCCACCTGCGCAAAATCAAGCCGACTCGGTCAGTTGGGAGGCACCATACTGCGAGCATCATCACCACCATCCTCGGCTCGATCCGAAATGAGGATCGATACTCGATCATCAACGACCCAACGTGCGAGACTATCTTGACCCTCTGCTTCGATCTTCAATAGCTCGACCGAATGCTTTCAAGATCTTTGGATTAGCGAATAATGAACTCCCGGCAATGCCAAGCCAGCAATGTACGCAAATCGGATTTTTCAACCACGCGATCCATTCACGAACATCGCACAAACGGTCCAATTTCCACAAGACACGGACAAGTTCATCTCCTGTCATATGCATAGGAACAAGAGCTGTCCTGAGCAATCGTTCTCGTTTCGGACTGTTAGGCGGACCTGTGAAGAATGTCTCATTATTATATTGTGAATTAGTTGCTGAAAATAGTACCACACTAAAATTCATCACATCATCAATAGCAGTGCGAGAATCATGGAGTGTGATCGGAATTATCTTGAACATGATCATCAGCTCATCATCAACTCATCATCAGTTCACCGGGAAGAGATAAGTATCAGCTGATACGATTTAATTCAGACCAAATTAATTTCACCATTCACGGCCCATGGACACTCCCGAAGTGGAGAGCCAAGAGTTGGAAGAAGGAGAATATAACGAGTTTATCGAGAGTGATTCAGAGTTTCAAATATCAATTCTGTCAACTTGAATTGATTATGCGAGGAAGAGAATATAAGTTTTAGATTTAGATAGTAAGGAAGTCGAATCTTCATTTCCTCCAAATTAATTGCATAATTAGAATGGATGACAGCTCGTAACACAAACGGTTCGGAATTCCGTCAAGATTCAATAAATACTAAAACGATAAATACTACAAGTCTGCTCGATCCAAAAAGACTTTATCCATCGCAGTACAGCCTCGAGTACAGCAGACTGGATCACCTCAGATTCAACACTTATAACTTTTGGTCCCAGATGTGTGTATGGCATGAAGAGAGATTTCTTAATCTCAATAATCAATCCACTGTAATCGTTCTAATTTATGATTGTCCTCATACACCTGAACTAAGGGATTCCTATGAGGATTCTAGAACAGTCGGAAGACCGATTATTCAAACGAAACTTGCCTCAGATTCTCTTTCTGGATATATAGTAGCTGAGCAAAGCTTTCCGCAAAATTCCAGTCATTCTACTCTTATCCACGATATTAGTCGAGTCCACAGCGAGTTCTTATTATACCAGCATTTTCGAATCCGGAATTGTAATTAATTTTGCAACGCGTGACATGGGAAAAGGCTATTATTTACCGGATCTCCATTGATGAACCAGCTGAGCGTCGCTGCTGGCCTGGATTTGGTGGACGTACAGTTGAATCTGACTGCGTCGGAGACCTGGTATCGATGCTTGGGTGATCTGCCGCTGATCTCGGGTCCTTTCTCCGGAAGCGCTGCAAAGTTTGCATTTTAGACTTTGATCTCTCAAACTGACAAATTTTTCGAGATTTCATTTGAAATTTGCAATTGGCAAATCGCACATAATTTTTTGCCGGCGAGCGTATTTAACTACGAATGAAAGGAAATTTGACTAGATCAAAGTTCGTTTGTGAAGGTCGACTATTTTGTCTGATTCGTAGTAAAAAATGAGTTTCGGACTTCATATCCAGGGCATTGGAGGCATGGATGATGGTTAAGGGACCAGATATAGGTGCATCATTCGCTCAATGTTGCGATTCGCACAAGATATTAGATATTATTGTGCAACAAGAATATCAGAGATTTTCATTGTATACATTTCATCCCCAAACCAACCCCCACTGAGAACTCTATCCATCGGAATCGCGTGAGCTCTGATAAGCGTAGGCTCCGTAAACTCTGATAAAAAACGATCGACCAAGATTTTCAGCCCTTTGACAAACCGATCTGTGGAGGGAAGATGAAACGCAATAACATTCAGTCTAGAGTCAGATCATACTTTGTGGTCAAAAAAAGGTCCTTGTGCACCAATCATTTGTTTGTATGCGCTCCAATCAAGTTGTGAATTTTCCCAATTCACATCTTTTCATAATATGACAGCCAAAAATGAAGTCCGGGGACAAATTTCACGGTCGAAACTCTAAGAAAGATGAAATGATATATTCAAGGGATCTAGATCGATGCTGAGTGAGCCTTCAGCAATGAAGAGTGTAGAACGCATTCATTACGCATTAGATCCCAAATGGATATCACAAATCAGTTTCCTGTGAGAGCAAGTACATAGGCTACCTATTTTGTTTCTTCTTCTCGATATGACGAAGAGATTGAAGCTTCGTTCATAGTGAAAAAGATGAACTGGAAGCACTCACCTACAACAACCATATCAGAGTGTTCAGATACAGTCTGGAATGCTGGAGCCTCGGCTGATACCTCGCATCTGTATCTGCCGGAACTCATCAGATTTACTGAATTTAGCACAACAGACTTCTCAGTTGAGTTGTGAATCTGTAAGGAAAAAATTGTTGCATTTTGATCAGAAATCATGTACATAGAGTTACATTAGGAAGGAGTTGAATGTCGGTGAATCAGAAGATTGTGTCTATGCTAGATGAAATTACATTAAAAAAGTAGGATTTAGAATCGTTTCTCGAGCTGGTTTGCTCATCAGTTTTGGACTAAATGACAATGCATGACGATGTTCCGAGAGAGCGTAGCCACCGCGGCGAAAGTTGTGCGAATAGCATGGCATGCAGTGCGAAATAGCGGCAGCCACGGTCACTCTTCACCAGCGTATACTGTCACCAAACCGAGAACACTTTTGCTCAATGCGTAACGAGAATCGGATGCCAAGAGAATAAACACGATGCTATGAGGTAATGCAATGGACAGTCCAAGTGGTTTAGCTCACTCGAGACGATCCCAAATCAATTAACTTTGATAGTCTAAACTGAAAGTGGGTAGTATTCTCATGTAATCGTGGAGAACCTTCGAGGCTTATTCAATAATGGATTCTTGTCACTGAACCCGGGGAGGGGACAGAACATATTATTAGTTACAACATACACCCTTTCAAATTACCAAGTCGAATGATCAAAATCAATTCTGAATTGTTTTCGATTTGATAAGAAATTGATGGGGAAGCTCAATTCTTCATCCAAGACTGTTACGCGTTCAATAACTCAATCTCAGGTTATTTTAATCAAGGTGTGGTTAGCTGCCAGCATTCAGGCCTCTTTAGAAGAACAATTCCAATTCGATGCGATTACAATTCGAGGTGGGCGTCGACTGCGGCGCCTCTCGCGGATTTTGAGGTGAAGCTGGCTCACCCCTACCAGCTGATCGGTTCAAACTATCCCGGTAACTTGA